>CAKAOJ020000340.1:1770000-1953089 GCA_916701645.2 Sebastolobus alascanus | reverse complement strand
CCCCAAAAACCCCCCCCTAACCCTAACCCTAACCCTAACCCCCTAACCCTAACCCTAACCCTAACCCTAACCCTAACCCTAACCCTAACCCTAACCCTAACCCTAACCCTAACCCTAACCCTAACCCTAACCCTAACCCTAACCCTAACCCTAACCCTAACCCTAACCCTAACCCTAACCCTAACCCTAACCCTAACCCTAACCCTAACCCTAACCCTAACCCTAACCCTAACCCTAACCCTAACCCTAACCCTAACCCTAACCCTAACCCTAACCCTAACCCTAACCCTAACCCTAACCCTAACCCTAACCCTAACCCTAACCCTAACCCTAACCCTAACCCTAACCCTAACCCTAACCCTAACCCTAACCCTAACCCTAACCCTAACCCTAACCCTAACCCTAACCCTAACCCTAACCCTAACCCTAACCCTAACCCTAACCCTAACCCTAACCCTAACCCTAACCCTAACCCTAACCCTAACCCTAACCCTAACCCTAACCCTAACCCTAACCCTAACCCCTAACCCTAACCCTAACCCTAACCCTAACCCTAACCCTAACCCTAACCCTAACCCTAACCCTAACCCTAACCCTAACCCTAACCCTAACCCTAACCCTAACCCTAACCCTAACCCTAACCCTAACCCTAACCCTAACCCTAACCCTAACCCTAACCCTAACCCTAACCCTAACCCTAACCCTAACCCTAACCCTAACCCTAACCCTAACCCTAACCCTAACCCTAACCCTAACCCTAACCCTAACCCTAACCCTAACCCTAACCCTAACCCTAACCCTAACCCTAACCCTAACCCTAACCCTAACCCTAACCCTAACCCTAACCCTAACCCTAACCCTAACCCTAACCCTAACCCTAACCCTAACCCTAACCCTAACCCTAACCCTAACCCTAACCCTAACCCTAACCCTAACCCTAACCCTAACCCTAACCCTAACCCTAACCCTAACCCTAACCCTAACCCTAACCCTAACCCTAACCCTAACCCTAACCCTAACCCTAACCCTAACCCTAACCCTAACCCTAACCCTAACCCTAACCCTAACCCTAACCCTAACCCTAACCCTAACCCTAACCCTAACCCTAACCCTAACCCTAACCCTAACCCTAACCCTAACCCTAACCCTAACCCTAACCCTAACCCTAACCCTAACCCTAACCCTAACCCTAACCCTAACCCTAACCCTAACCCTAACCCTAACCCTAACCCTAACCCTAACCCTAACCCTAACCCTAACCCTAACCCTAACCCTAACCCTAACCCTAACCCTAACCCTAACCCTAACCCTAACCCTAACCCTAACCCTAACCCTAACCCTAACCCTAACCCTAACCCTAACCCTAACCCTAACCCTAACCCTAACCCTAACCCTAACCCTAACCCTAACCCTAACCCTAACCCTAACCCTAACCCTAACCCTAACCCTAACCCTAACCCTAACCCTAACCCTAACCCTAACCCTAACCCTAACCCTAACCCTAACCCTAACCCTAACCCTAACCCTAACCCTAACCCTAACCCTAACCCTAACCCTAACCCTAACCCTAACCCTAACCCTAACCCTAACCCTAACCCTAACCCTAACCCTAACCCTAACCCTAACCCTAACCCTAACCCTAACCCTAACCCTAACCCTAACCCTAACCCTAACCCTAACCCTAACCCTAACCCTAACCCTAACCCTAACCCTAACCCTAACCCTAACCCTAACCCTAACCCTAACCCTAACCCTAACCCTAACCCTAACCCTAACCCTAACCCTAACCCTAACCCTAACCCTAACCCTAACCCTAACCCTAACCCTAACCCTAACCCTAACCCTAACCCTAACCCTAACCCTAACCCTAACCCTAACCCTAACCCTAACCCTAACCCTAACCCTAACCCTAACCCTAACCCTAACCCTAACCCTAACCCTAACCCTAACCCTAACCCTAACCCTAACCCTAACCCTAACCCTAACCCTAACCCTAACCCTAACCCTAACCCTAACCCTAACCCTAACCCTAACCCTAACCCTAACCCTAACCCTAACCCTAACCCTAACCCTAACCCTAACCCTAACCCTAACCCTAACCCTAACCCTAACCCTAACCCTAACCCTAACCCTAACCCTAACCCCTAACCCTAACCCTAACCCTAACCCTAACCCTAACCCTAACCCTAACCCTAACCCTAACCCTAACCCTAACCCTAACCCTAACCCTAACCCTAACCCTAACCCTAACCCTAACCCTAACCCTAACCCTAACCCTAACCCTAACCCTAACCCTAACCCTAACCCTAACCCTAACCCTAACCCTAACCCTAACCCTAACCCTAACCCTAACCCTAACCCTAACCCTAACCCTAACCCTAACCCTAACCCTAACCCTAACCCTAACCCTAACCCTAACCCTAACCCTAACCCTAACCCTAACCCTAACCCTAACCCTAACCCTAACCCTAACCCTAACCCTAACCCTAACCCTAACCCTAACCCTAACCCTAACCCTAACCCTAACCCTAACCCTAACCCTAACCCTAACCCTAACCCTAACCCTAACCCTAACCCTAACCCTAACCCTAACCCTAACCCTAACCCTAACCCTAACCCTAACCCTAACCCTAACCCTAACCCTAACCCTAACCCTAACCCTAACCCTAACCCTAACCCTAACCCCTAACCCTAACCCTAACCCTAACCCTAACCCTAACCCTAACCCTAACCCTAACCCTAACCCTAACCCCTAACCCTAACCCTAACCCTAACCCTAACCCTAACCCTAACCCTAACCCTAACCCCCTAACCCTAACCCTAACCCTAACCCTAACCCTAACCCCCTAACCCTAACCCCTAACCCTAACCCTAACCCTAACCCTAACCCCTAACCCCTAACCCCTAACCCTAACCCTAACCCCCCTAACCCTAACCACTAGTAAGAAAACATTTTACTTAGACTTGTCTTTTTCCTGCTTCAACACTTTTCCTCGCTGCTCAGGTAGTTAAATGATGCCTGCCGGGTCTCAAATATGTAGCAGGCGGGTTAACTCCTTTCATGTACTTAGGTGACGTGAATGAAGGCGGGAAACTAACAAATGCTGGAAGTAAAACCAGACAACACACAGGAGGAGTGAATTTCACAATAAAACAGGAAACAGAGTTAGGGTACTGGGATGTTATACAGTACATCATTGCTTACTGTGATCTTCTACAGTAGCATTTTCATTACTTTCATTTAGATTGAATATGCAGTATCACTGTTGAATACAATATACTACAAAAACACAGTAATGACCTGTGAATCTCACAGGTATTTTCTATACAGGGTGGCCATAGCTCAGTGGGTAGAGTTGTTCACCCTGTAACCAGTAGATTGATGGTTCGATCCTCCGCATCGACAGATATCTTCAGAAATTAAAAAATTACAGGATCTTTTAGTGAAGAAGAAAATTATGCTAGAGCGTCACTGCTCATGTCTGTTTCTACAAGCTGGGAGCACACAGACCACCATCTATTGTAAGTAGTACACCTACTATGGATAGTACCTCATACAAACTATCAAGTCTTCTCTAAAGTCCACTACCTCAGTATCTCTGTCAGATGAAGGAATGTCATATCAAGTCTCTCTCTAGTTTAAGAAATTACTCTTTCTCTTATAGAAATGCCATCTGCAAAGAGATGTAATATTGTGACTGAGCTTCTGGAAATCTTTTTAAGGCAATTAAAAACACTATGAATATGAAAACACTGCTTGATCAAATTAGACAGCAGGATATATTTATAATGAGCAAATATACGCTTTAGAGCCAACTGACAGGCAAATCTGGGTCTGGTGGCAGATCAGAGAAATATCTATGGTATTGAAATGATAATAAAATATATATGATCCTTTTCTATTTTTCAAAGGAAAGAGGGAGATCATAATATGAAAAGAACAATAATTGCTTGAAATAAACCATTACCAAATCTCAGTATCATATTGAAAATATTTTTTTTTTCTTTGGAAAAAATACATTATCTAAATCATGAATAAAATGCTTCAACACCACCTCTGTAGGACAGAAGTTAAAGGGCAACTTGTGAAGTGGTTCTGTAATTGTAAAGGAGAAAACGCATTATTAGTTCTATCAACTTAATGCATTTACATTTTAAAAACAAATTAATCATAACGTAAAGATTATGAACTATTTTTTGTTAACTTAAATGTTTTTAATGATAGTCACTAAGACAGTGCTGAAAAGTGGGAGTAGAGAGTAGCAGAAGGACCCAGGTATCGAACCCGGGTCCCTGTAACGTAGGCACCTAACTCTATCAGGTGAGCTAAAGCGGAGCCCAGACGGATTTGTTTTTTACTAATATTTAACCTATGAAGACGTGCGGCGGTCCGACTTCTGGATCTTTTGTGTGCAACAGACTACTGTACGGTCAGTTTAGACAGGCTTCTAGTGACACATTAAAAACACTTCTGAGGCTGCAGTGATTCTTATACGCCATTGTTTTACTACTTCATTTTTCTTTTAACATAATAAAGTACAGATAAGTAACCTAGGCAACTAGTGTAGTACTAATAATAACACTTTATATTTTACAGAAGAAAAATTAAAAAAAAAATCTATATCTATGATAAAATCAGTCACATGAGCAAATATATCAAGCAGTACTGAGTTCATAGGTAAAATGGAGGTACAAGTGCAAAATACCACAAATAACTAAATAAAATCACTTGACACCGTGGGTCACTTTTCCTCCTGTCCTCCCCAATTTTTGGAGTCATCCAACCCCCAACCCTGGAGAGGTAACGGCTGGGAAAAAGCCTATTTGATAGTTATTTCTAGAGTTTAACTATTTTCTTGCTTACTATATTTACTTTTTTGGAGTAATTTGTATTTCATTTTCTTTTGTTTATAAATTGGGTAACACCCATGGTGATATAGGTAGGTAGGTAGGCAGGCAGGACCAGCATGCACCTGGTTGGGCTTATGTTTCATTACCAGAAAAAGAGAGGCAGCAACATCCATGTTTTCTTTGTGCTTCATTTCCTTATTTTTGGATGAAGAAATCATCAGGAACACATACATTTTGCATGGCCAATGGAGTCTTTCCTGCATAAACCACATTACCCATGGTGCATCTGTGGCCCTTTCATTTAACTTGGATTTGGATTTTTCCACACAAATGGCCACTACAGCAACATTAACACTTTTCAGATGCTGCATCATCCATCTCTTCATTGCACAGTAAAATAAACTCCACAATTACATGTTGATGTTTTCAGCTGGAGTGAATGGAACTATTTTACCCACAATGCACAGGGAAGTAGTCCTACCTGAGAAAGAAGGAAGTGGAACCGATGAAGTGAACAAGCATTGTTCTGCACTGACAACAGAACATGATATTCACAGTTGATGACTCTCCACAACAATTGTTTCTCTACTCTACTCAACTTTCTGACTCTGATGAACACACAATACCTGCTCAGCAGCAAACAGCAGCATTGTTTCAATGAGACATGACATCACCTGCTGTTGAAAACTCTTTTAAAGGAACATTTTGGGGGATATATTGGCAGAAATGGAATATAATATTCACAATTATGCTTTCATTAGTGTATAATCACCTGATAATAAGAGTTGTTGTGTTTTCATTAGCTGAGAATGAGTCGTTTATATCTCCATAGTGAACAGGTCCTCTCCACAGAGTCCACCATCTTTCTAAAGTAGCCCAGAACAGGCTACTGTAACCAAACTCTGGCTCTAGAGAGGGCTATTACAGTTTTTATGTTACCTGAAAGCAACCATAGTTCTCCAAAACATTTGGTACACGGAAGAAGTTGGTTGCAATCTGCAACCTCACCACTAGATGTCACCAGATCCTACACACTATTCCTTTAAGCTGGGCATAAACTGTACAATTTCAGTCCGTTTCTGGCCACAATTTTGAGCCACACGACTCATTTTACAGTTGGACCAATTTCAGCTTCATCAGGCGTCATTTGACGTGCGGGGGGGGGTGGGGGGGGGGGGGATGAGGAAATTTTGATCGTCCATCCACAGCGTCTCGCACAGTTGAAACAGAGTCACAAGCCGATTCCCCAACATCAGTGCCTTTTTTTTTTTTAAGACGTTTCAGCAGACAGGATGGCACAGATTATCGAGGAAGCACGTTTCTCTTCCATTTCATTTTCGGTTTTATTTATATATTTATTTTCATTAATCTTTTTAATTAAGTTATTTTGCATTATTATTTATTCATTGATTATTTTTGCAATTATTTTATAATTAATTTTTAAATGTGCATATTTATGTATGTATTTCTACACGATTTTCCCTTCGCATTTCACCCCTTATTTATTTCTGTATTCTGTACAGTGCATGCCCAGCATTAAACTTCACAGAAAATTTAAAAATGCATTGAATTACATGCTAATTCCTAGTAGTCGATGTAGCCAAGTGGCGTTGAAAACACAGCAAAACAAAAGGCAAATTTGGCACAAAATAGGAATTTATTGGAGGTACAAAGACCCAACCACGCAGGCTGATTTCAGTCTGATAGTATGTTTCTATTCATTACTGGAAAAAAAAAACTAATCACACATCACTTATACAGCCTGTTATCTAAAGCTCCTGAAACTCATATTCACAGACAGATATATTATGATTTTTCTTCCTGGGGATGTCAGTAAGTTAAGCTATGCAATACCGAATTATACATTACAAACACACATGCAAACACTCAAAACGTGAAATATTAATAGGGAAGATTTGTGTAGAGCAAATGATCAATTTTAAGGGAAGTGAAACACTTACTTGCAGCTAAAAACACAATTTATGCTCATGACAGAATTAGTTCAGCACTTGTAAATCTGTTCCTGGACTCTCTCACAGACTGTAGAGAACTCTAAAGTATCCGCAGACACATTGTTAGTTTGGCTTTTCAGGAGATTTGTCAACAATAAGAAATACTGAACAGCAGCCTTCTCCTTTAAATCCTAAGAACAAACTAAAGTTTGAATAAAGGAGGCTGCTTATTAAGGTTGCTAACAGCGAATGAAATGAAAGTTTTCATAATTCACATTTTATAGTATTACTGATCACGTCTCTCTCCACCTTCGAGAGGGAAACAGAAAATAACGACATCTGAGGGTGTTTTTAAATGATAAAGGACAGTGGCCACATTTACACTGGTCATTTCAATTGTCTCACATCTGGATAACATCCACTTTCACCTTTACCGAATACACTTTCATTTAGGACAAACGTTTGGGTCTCTTTCTAGTTTTTCTACGTGTTTTTGTAGTTGTTTGTGTTTCTTTGTAGTTTTTCTACGTGTTTGTAGTCGTTTGTGTCTCTTTGTAGTTTTTTACATGTCTACTAGTTGTTTGTGTCTCTTTGTAGTCGTTTTCCCTCTTTGTAGTCATTCCATGTGTCTTTGTAGATATTTGTAGTTGTTTTATGTGCATTTGTATTGGTATTAATTCTCTCTGTAGTAGTTTTGCATCTCTTTGTAGTCGTACTGCATCTTTATAGTAATTTTATGTGCATTTGTAATAGTATTAATTCTCCAATAGCTCTTGGATGCTTTCAGAATTTAGTCTTGTTTCAATGTCCGATAGTTAGACCATGAAGTGACTCAGTGTAAATGAGCTCAGCGTTCCCCTCTGGTTTAGTGTGTTCAGGTAAAGGTGATTTGTTTTGTGTGAAAGCTGATGGACTTCAGTGATGAACTGGAACGCCGTCAAACTAGAGGAATTTTAAAAAAGTGCATATAGACTTCCAGTATCAGTCAGGGTGAGGACTACAGCTCTGAACAGTCTGACCATTCCAGACAGGAAACAGGAAACACAAACCTCTGTCTCCATTCTTCTTCTGTCTTTCAGCTGATGATGAAGACTCTCGGCCCTTCCTCTCTTATCGGAGGAAGACTCTCTATCACCATGTTGTCCATCAGTCCGTATTTATCCTCTTTTTTATTCCCACTTCCTCCTCCTCCTCCTCCTCCTCCTCCTCCTCCTCCTGCTCCTGCTGCTGCTCGTCCATTGGCTGAAACCTCCTCTGCAAGCCCCTCCCTCTCCACCGGCTGAGACAGCTGATTGGTCAGCTGCTTCATCATCACCTGAAAGACATCAGAGAATGTTTCTTTCTCGTATCACATCTACATGATGCACTTTGTAGCCCTACAACCTGCAACCAGCACAGAAAACACCAGGTGATCCATCCAACTGTGATTGTGTATTCAAATAACATTTTAAATTAAATATTGTGATGCTGCAGAGATGTCCTGGCCTACACATCATATTCTACAGGCTTAAGAAAACATCTTTGTTTGGTACAGATCCAAGCTAAAATCACACCATTTTAAAATGTTTTTCAGTGAAAATTAGAATATTGATGTAAAAATTAGCATACCCTCCAATATTGCAAATAATATCGCAAATGTAGTATTAGTCAAAATAATTGCAATTACATATTTTTTTCTAAATCGTGCAGCCGTACTGTCTGGTATTCCAGGATTTAGCAAAGTTTCATGGACATTACAGTTCCCGGTCTCCCGCACATAACTGCACAGCAGCCATATTATCTGTCCGATATGTGCATGAAAATATCTCCACAAGCACAACATCACAAACACGGCCGAGAGGCTAAGTTCAGTGATATCTAGCTATGGTGGCACCCACATATCACTCAAAGTGGCCACGCCCTTAATTATGCATTACTTTAAGCCTTAATATAATTTACACAGGTGAGTTATATATAAACATTACCCGCTGTACAATTGTCATGAAAGGGGAAATTAGCTCTAGAGACCAAACGGTTTTATGTTCCAGGCTGTAATCATGTTTATTTCTGCTGAGAAGAAACTAATTTTTATAAGTATCTTGTCCTGAACTGAAGTGTAAATTTGGACCTTTTAATGCCACTAGATCAAAATTAGGCTTCATCTTGTGGAGACCATGAATGTCTGAGGAGGGGGGGGGGGGGATACCAACCTGCAGCTCTTTGAAGACGTGGAGCATGGCCACACCCAGCACGATGACCAGGAAGGCTCCCAGCGTCGTGACCACGTCCACGGCCGCCATGCTCCTCCACTCCTGGAAGAGGATGATGGAGGTGGACAGGACCACAGTGGTGAAGAGGACGTAGTAGATGGGGTAGACCAGCAGGGTGTTGAAGGTGTCCAGAGACTTGTTCAGGTAGTTCACCTGCAGGCAGACACACATACAGGACGTTTCTCTTTTATGGTCTCTGTGATCTCTAATTTAGTGAGATATTATTAAGAAACAGGACAGGATGAAACTAACAGCTCACCTGTGTTACTATGGAGACGGTGAGAGTGACCAGCAGGATCCAGGTGAGAGGACTAGCAAGCACTGAAATATCATAATACACTAGAGAGACATTACAACACAGTAATTAAAGAGTCCTCCACAGATTTATTATCATACTCATGATAAGGTTCAGCAGAGCCAGAGATATTGTAGCGCCTACACTACCTACACTACCCACAATGCAACTCTTCCTCTTTCTAGCAGCTAATGTAATCCGGCCCCTCCACCCTCTCCCCACCCACTTCCACTCCGTTTGCCCGTGGAGGGTCCGCCATATTAAGTACTATCCCAAACCAGTTAGCGGGGAGTGAAGTGGGTTATAAACATCGAAGTCGACTTAACCTGATCTTACTGACGACGTGCAACGCCATTTAGTGTTCCTCATGAAACACGCTCCTTACAAAAATGTAAGTTCCATGTGACTACAGGTACAAACAAAAAACTAACAAGCTTGCCACTAGAGTGTTGTTCTCAGCTTTGACCACTAGAGAGTACTCCAGGTCTTTCCTTAGAAAGGTCTTTAAGACTTTCAAATAAACAAAACCTATTTCAGTTACCTCTCAAATCCCAGTTGTAACATTCTCTCCAACAACGGTCAAGCTTGTCGGAGTGATTAGGAATCATTTTCACAACTTTATCACAGGATCTGATGAATTACAGGACCACAATATTATTGCAACCTTTAGGAAAAACAAAAACCTACAGGATCTTCTAGTCAAAGCTAAAGTCGAAACACTAAATGACTCTAAACCCAGAGGTTATGGGGAATTTTTTTTAGACACAAAAACTGGATACACAACCAACATAATAACACGATATATAAAACTAGAACACGAGGCAATACTAATTCCAGGAATTGTGTCTACTTTATCACATGTAAATAATGTGGCTTACAGTATGTGGGGGAAACCGGCAACTCTATTCTGGTTAGATGTAATGAACACAGGTACGATATCATTAATAAGAGAAAAACACATACAGTACCCCACTGGTCGAGCACTTCTTGTAACATGGATGGAAATCAGTCCAAACTACTGTTATCCATCGTAATACAAGATGGTCTGTATCCCAGAGAAAACAAGTTGAAAAACATTGGATAAAATGACAAATAGGAGCTCCACAGTGTTCAGCAGTTGATGGACAGTGCATTAATTCAAACTCTCTCTCTCCCCAACCCTTTTAATCTCTCCCTCTCTAATGATACCTCCACCCTCATTCTCTCATGCACCAACTCAAACTGGAGACTCTCCTTTTCTTTTTGGGCTTTTTCCTTCTCTAGTTGCATATACTGCTCAAATGACAACGTCCCACCAAAAACCTCTGAAACTTTTGGAGTCACTGGAGCCTGAACTACCTCCAGAAGCTTGGCAGATACTGCTAGTCCTTCAACAATGCCTCTTAGCTCAGCCTTTTTTGGTAACTTCTCAGTTTGTGACCAACCCAAATGTGCTGTCAATCAACTGAATTAAAGTACTACGACTGGGCCTTTTTAGAAACTCGGAGACTAAAGCATTACTATGCTCAGTATCCATGTTTAACACTGTCAAACCGACTACGAGACTGGAGATAAATACTTTGAGTACATCCACAAAGAACAAAGTAAGGCAGTCTGAGTTAAAGCATACACAACTAGAGGGATATTGAGTGAGTTATTATGGAGCGCCCCCTCCGAACTGCCTAGCCAAACCTGACTAACTGCACCCTAGTCTTCATGTGCGTACTGGCGGTGGGTATTTATGCACCTACAAACCGTCTGTATTGGGGAAGACAAACTGTCCCAACCAACACTTCGGGGTGCTCCCGAGCCACGTAGACCGCGGCTCTAACCACACGGACAACACACAAAAATAACAAACATCCCTGAAAACAACAAACTAGCAATTCCTCCTTGTGAGATAACTGCTGCTACAACCTATCTGACGGACCCAATGAAAGCTCCAGCCAGAAAGCACAAATAGTGCATCTAACCCACTACAATCATCCCCACAGCATGTAGTGCATAACCCACACTCACCGTTCTTACTGGAGACACCATTTATCTGCACCTTAACCCAATAGAGAACTAAACTGTCACTGCGGGCCTCCCAACACACTTCTACCATTCAAACAAAACTTTGACATTTCAGGTTCACAACTGATCGAGCCTCCACTAGTTACGCCCAGCTTACTCAGGAGCATAAGAATGAAGGGAAGTCCACACAGTAACACTTTAAATAGACAAGTAAATTTATTAAAGATAATTCATCTGAAGCTAAATAAAGTCAGTACGTGTGTAAAGTCTGTCGTCAGTAGTGAGGTGTGGGGTGAAACTGTAGTGCTAACCTAAAGTACCCGTAACATGAAGGATAGGTAAATATAACTAAACCAACTAAACTACATAGGGAGCCTGAAAGTCACCAGAGAGAGAGAGAAGCCATCTTGGAATTATCAGTTTATATCTGCTCCCAACAGGTGAGGCCAATCTCTTGATGAGATGGGGGGGACAGCCAATCAGGGGACAGAAACAGGCCAAGACAGAAAACCATATTGACCAGGCTGTCACAGGTACTTACTGAAGAAATCACTTTCTCACAAAAACGGTCAATAAAAGAAGTGCTCTTCAGGATAGTAGAGATGGCCTACGAGGGTCTGTATAGAGTCTTAATGTGAACCTGGAGATGTTGACTACCCCAAAGTTTCAAAGTTTCATGTTGGAAATGTACAGAATGGGTCGCCAGCATTTAGAAACTGTTGGACGCTAACTCGCATATGTTGGACAATTTGCATAATTGGCAACAATTTGCTCAATTTTATTTACTTAATTTATTATTTATTTAATTTATATGGACAATTCTTCAGCAACTGCTTGGCCGATTTGGACAACGTTGGAGTGGTTTTGGGGGTTATTGAGGATGATGAATACATTTCTGACATTTTCAAAATCATAAATGGTTGTTTAAACTAGAAGAGGCCATATTTCAACTCTAATTTAGCTCTAGCTTCAACTCAAATAACTTCAATTCAGTTATACATTGTAGGATATTTATGAACACAATTATCAACACGATGCAGAACATGTACATTTAAATTTACAGACTACTACACTCTGAGGTGACTCACAATCAGGTGTTGGAGGTAACAAAAGCAAGTAGCATACCAGACTTGAATAATGTGACTATGGCTGAATAACATGGTCAGAACCAGAGAGAAGGGAGGATAATAGCAGTAAAACTGATCAACAGTTAGAATACATGAGTCCTGGAACAGGTTTTAAAACACAAGTCGACCCAAAGTGATCAGAGCAGAAAACTGCATGTGCACTAGTTACGCAACGAGTTACAACTGGAAAACTTTCATCAAGATGCCAACTTCCTGTGGTTGTCCAGAGCCAGGACGAAACCCCTCAGTGCCTCTGTGATCTGCACACCAGTAGCTCCGCCCTCTCTGAGGAGGTTCAGCAGGTCCCCAGGTACTACTCTCATGGCCTTGAGCGCGTTGATGCATCGCAGCTCATCTATCAAGGCATAGGGCGCCGGCTTCATCGCTACATCACCGTTCTCAACATCATTAGTCATGTTTGAGCGGTATGAGATAGTCTCTGCCAAAGACCAGGAGAGGCAGAGAAGAGGCTGGACGAGCTCCTGAGCACACAGCAGAGGAGATGACATGGAGACGGTCAGCAGAGCAGACAGTATCGTCACTGATGACGAGACTGACGTCTCCCTCATGTCACACATGTTGGATACAGCCAGACGGCGAGCTACAACCGTCCACGTGCTCAGAGACACACTGATGTGTTTGTGCTCGTGGTCTGTTGGTGCTGGAAGGTGGTGATCACATGTCACCTGCAGATGGACAGATGGGATGGCACTGTTCTCAACATCAACTCAACAGTAGAGAATCTGGTGAGCAGTGGCGCGCTCCATCCTGGATGTCCACGCTCTCTGCAGGTGTGACATCACCTCCTATCCCGCCGTAAAGGGAAGGTGTCGGCGCTCCTCAGAGAGGGCGGAGCTACTGGTGTGCACATCACAGAGTCACTGATGGGTTTCTTCCTGGCTCTGTACAACCACAGGAAGTCACCATCTTGATGAAACATTTTTCCAGTTGTAACGTGTTGTGTACCTAGTGCACATTCAGTTTTCTGCTCGGATCATTTTGGGTCGACTTGTGTTTTAAAACATGTTCCAGTGCGCTACCTGCTGAACAGTTTTACTGCTATTCTATTCCCTTCTCTCTGGTTCTCAACATAGTATTCAGGTAAAGATTACTCTCGTCTTGTTAGTTGAAAGGCACCTCAGAAGTGGATTTAGTGTGAAGTTACTTTTACAAACCTCACAGTGGAGAAAACTCAGGGTTAATTATCAGTTAATATCAATTCATCACCTCAGTGAACCGATCAGCTGATTTAATCGCTTCGTTTTTAATGACAGAAATAAAAAAAACTAAGTAAAACTAGTTGGATGAAAACTTCTCAAACTGAAGAACATTTAAATGTTTTCTGTGCTCGTCAAGGCGGGTCAGGTGAGTCTAAACGATCCAATCATATTACTAATGAGGAAACAGGTGGGTTAATGAGCTGGACGGATACCTGGAAACACACACAAAGACACACACAATTTGATTCTTTTTGGAACTTTAGAAAAATGCGCCTGTCTTCAATCGATTAAACTTTATTTATATAGCACCTTTCAAACAGGCCAAATGCAATTAAAAGTGCTGTACAGACGATTGACAAAAATGCGGAATGTTAAAAATGAACCTAGACACCAATGAACACCACTGAGGGGGTTATTGAGGATGATGAATCCATTTCTGACATTTTCAAAATCATAAATGGTTGTTTAAACTAGAAGAGGCCATATTTCAACTCTAATTTAGCTCTAGCGTTAACTCAAATAACTTCAATTTGGTTATACATTGTAGGATATTTATGAACACAATTATCCAAACGATGCAGAACACTTACATTAAAATTGACAGACTACTACACTCTGAGGTGACTCTCAATCAGGTGTTAGAGGTAACAAAAGCAAGTAGCATACCAGACTAGAATAATGTGACTATGGCTGAATAACATGGTCAGAACCAGAGAGAAGGGAGGATAATAGCAGTAAAACTGATCAACAGTTAGAACACATGAGTCCTGGAACAGGTTTTAAAACACAAGGTGACCCAAAGTGATCAGAGCAGAAAACTGCATGTGCACTAGTTACGCAACGAGTTACAGCTGGAAAACTTTCATCAGGATGCCGACTTCCTGTGGTTGTCCAGAGCAAGGACGAAACCCCTCACTGCCTCTGTGATCTGCACACCAGTAGCTCCGCCCTCTCTGAGGAGGTTCAGCAGGTCCCCAGGTACTACTCTCATGGCCTTGAGCGCGTTGATGCATCGCAGCTCATCTACCAAGTGGGCATGGCCATCGCCAGGCACCGTGACTGACCTGGCAGCCGGCATGGGGCGCCGGCTTCATCGCTACATCACCGTTCTCAACATCATTAGTCATGTTTGAGCGGTACGAGATAGTCTCTGCCAAAGACCAGGAGAGGCAGAGAAGAGGCTGGACGAGCTTCCTGAGCACACAGCAGAGGAGATGACATGGAGACGGTCAGCAGAGCAGACAGTATGGTCACTGATGACGAGACTGATGTCTCCCTCATGTCACACATGATGGATACAGCCAGACGGCGTGCTACAACCGTCCACGTCCTCAGAGACACACTGATGTGTTTGTGCTCGTGGTCTGTCGGTGCTGGAAGGTGGTGATCACATGTCACCTGCAGATGGACAGATGGGATGGCACTGTTCTCAACATCAACTCAACAGTAGAGAATCTGGTGAGCAGCATCCATCCTGGATGTCCACGCTCTCTCCAGGTGTGACATCACCTCCTATCCCGCCGTAAAGGGAAGGTGTTGGCGCTCCTCAGAGAGGGCGGAGCTACTGGTGTGCACATCACAGAGGCACTGAGGGGTTTCTTCCTGGCTCTGTACAACCACAGGAAGTCACCATCTTGATGAAACATTTCTCCAGTTGTAACGTGTTGTGTACCTAGTGCACATTCAGTTTTCTGCTCTGATCATTTTGGGTCGACTTGGGTTTTAAAACCTGTTTCAGGACTCATGTGCTCTACCTGTTGAACATTTCTACTGCTATTCTATTCCCTTCTCTCTGGTTCTCAACATAGTATTCAGGTAAAGATTACTCTCGTCTGGTCAGTTGAGAGCCACCTCAGAAGTGGATATAGTGTGAAGTTACTTTTACAAACCTCACAGTGGAGAAAACTCAGGATTAATTATCAGTTAAGATCAATACATCACCTTAGTGAACCGATCAGCTGATTGTATCGTTTAGTTTTTAATGACAGAAATTAAAACACTAAGTAAAACTAGTTGGATGAAAACTTCTCAAACTGAAGAACATTTCAAGTTTGTCTGTGCTCGTTAAGGCGGGTCAGGTGAGTCTAAACGATCCAATCATATTACTTATGAGGAAACAGGTGGGTTAACCACACACACACACACACACACACACACACACACACACACACACACACACACACACACACACACACACACACACACACACACACACACACACACACACACACACACACACACAGTGTGTTAGCAGCTGATGTAAACTACTGATTAGACAAGGTGAGACAGGTCACACACAGAGGCAGAGTGTGTCAATGCACACCGATCAATAAGTCGTGTATCGATCAACAGGAATGGAGAGCATCAGTCTGAGAGAACGAGTTGCAACTAGACAGAGACTGAAGACTAAATCTGATCTCAGATCTGAAATCACTGCTTCATGATTCAAAACATTTTCCTCTTTAAACAAAATTCACTTTTACGCTTTAATATTTTATTTTTTATATTAGAAACTGTTTTTGTAATGTAGTTTTGTAAAAGACATTTTATTAAGTGATGGTTGCTTAGTTCTCTCAACTTGCTATGAAGTTACTATAAAAATTATTCAAATATATCATATTACTTAATTCACAAGCAAAAAGTCTTTTACTCAATGTGCTGTTAGTTCACCTCAAATCCAATATTTGATTTGATTTCATACCAAACACACAAACTTCCAAACATACTGTCCACTAAGCAAGAACAACAACATGAAGAGAATAATAAAAGATTGGACCCAACATGAATCCTTAAAGAGGAAAACAAGCCGCTTTAACAAACAAGGATACATTATTTGCCGTTTTTTTTTTTATTAATGATCTGTTAAGAGATAAAGCAGCTTGGAAAGGGGTTTTATGTGGCTGTGTACTTGGAAGCGTTCCTCTTTATGCTGATGATATTATTTTACTGTCAGAGAATGAGGTAGATTTACAAGCAATGCTGACGTGTGGAGGCACGCAATCAGCGGGCACATAGCAGGTACACAATCAGTGGGTAACCGACGGGCAGGTAAACAATCAGCGAGCACATAGCAGGCAAACAATCAGTGGGTAACCGACGGGCAGGTACACAATCAGCGGGTAACCGACGGGCAGGCAAACAATCAGCGGGCACATAGCAGGCAAACAATCAGTGGGTAACCGCCGTGCAGGTACACAATCAGCGGGTAACCGACGGGCAGGCAAACAATCAGCGGGCACATAGCAGGCAAACAATCAGCGGGCACATAGCAGGCAAACAATCAGTGGGTAGCCGACGGGCAGGTAAACAATCAGCGGGCACATAGCAGGCAAACAATCAGCGGGCACATAGCAGGCAAACATCAGTGGGTAGTCGACGGGCAGGTAAACAATCAGCGGGCACATAGCAGGCAAACAATCAGTGGGTAGCCGACGGGCAGGTAAACAATCAGCGGGCACATAGCAGGCAAACAATCAGCGGGTAGCCGACGGGCAGGCAAACAATCAGCGGGCACATAGCAGGCAAACAATCAGCGGGCACATAGCAGGCAAACAATCAGTGGGTAGCCGACGGGCAGGCAAACAATCAGCGGGCACATAGCAGGTAAACAATCAGCGGGCACATAGCAGGCAAACAATCAGTGGGTAGCCGACGGGCAGGTAAACAATCAGCGGGCACATAGCAGGCAAACAATCAGTGGGTAGCCGACGGGCAGGTACACAATCAGCGGGCACATAGCAGGCAAACAATCAGTGGGTAGCCGACGGGCAGGTACACAATCAGCGGGCACATAGCAGGCAAACAATCAGCGGGTAGCCGACGGGCAGGCAAACAATCAACGGGTAGCCGACGGGCAGGCAAACAATCAGCGGGCACATAGCAGGCAAACAATCAGTGGGTAGCCGACGGGCAGGTACACAATCAGCGGGCACAAGGCAGGCAAACAATCAGCGGGTAGCCGACGGGCAGGTACACAATCAGCGGGCACATAGCAGGCAAACAATCAGCGGGTAGCCGACAGGCAGGTAAACAATCAGCGGGCACATAGCAGGCAAACAATCAGCGGGTAACAGACGGGCAGGTAAACAATCAGCAGGCACATAGCAGGCAAACAATCAGCGGGCACATAGCAGGCAAACAATCAGCGGGCACATAGCAGGCAAACAATCAGTGGGTAGCCGACGGGCAGGCAAACAATCAACGGGTAGCCGACGGGCAGGCAAACAATCTGCGGGCACATAGCAGGCAAACAATCAGTGGGTAGCCGACGGGCAGGTACACAATCAGTGGGCACATAGCAGGCAAACAATCAGTGGGTAGCCGACGGGCAGGCAAACAATCAACGGGTAGCCGACGGGCAGGCAAACAATCAGCGGGCACAAGGCAGGCAAACAATCAGCGGGTAGCCGACGGGCAGGTACACAATCAGCGGGCACATAGCAGGCAAACAATCAGCGGGTAGCCGACGGGCAGGTAAACAATCAGCAGGCACATAGCAGGCAAACAATCAGCGGGTAACAGACGGGCAGGTAAACAATCAGCAGGCACATAGCAGGCAAACAATCAGCGGGCACATAGCAGGCAAACAATCAGCGGGCGTATAGCAGGCAAACAATCAGTGGGTAGCCGACGGGCAGGTAAACAATCAGCGGGCACATAGCAGGCAAACAATCAGTGGGTAGCCGACGGGCAGGCAAACAATCAGCGGGCACATAGCAGGCAAACAATCAGCGGGCACAGAGCAGGCAAACAATCAGCGGGTAGCCGACGGGCAGGCAAACAATCAGCGGGCACATAGCAGGCAAACAATCAGTGGGTAGCCAACGGGCAGGTAAACAATCAACGGGTAGCCGACGGGCAGGCAAACAATCAACGGGTAGCCGACGGGCAGGCAAACAATCAGCGGGCACATAGCAGGCAAACAATCAGCGGGTAGCCGACGGGCAGGCAAACAATCAGCGGGCACATAGCAGGCAAACAATCAGCGGGCACATAGCAGGCAAACAATCAGTGGGTAGCCGACGGGCAGGTACACAATCAGCGGGCACATAGCAGGCAAACAATCAGTGGGTAGCCGACGGGCAGGTACACAATCAGCGGGCACATAGCAGGCAAACAATCAGTGGGTAGCCGACGGGCAGGTACACAATCAGCGGGCACATAGCAGGCAAACAATCAGTGGGTAGCCGACGGGCAGGTACACAATCAGCGGGCACATAGCAGGCAAACAATCAGCGGGTAGCCGACGGGCAGGCAAACAATCAACGGGTAGCCGACGGGCAGGCAAACAATCTGCGGGCACATAGCAGGCAAACAATCAGTGGGTAGCCGACGGGCAGGTACACAATCAGCGGGCACATAGCAGGCAAACAATCAGTGGGTAGCCGACGGGCAGGCAAACAATCAGCGGGCACAAGGCAGGCAAACAATCAGCGGGTAACCGACGGGCAGGCAAACAATCAGCGGGCACATAGCAGGCAAACAATCAGCGGGCACATAGCAGGCAAACAATCAGCGGGCACATAGCAGGCAAACAATCAATGGGTAGCCGACGGGCAGGTAAACAATCAGCGGGCACATAGCAGGCAAACAATCAGCGGGCACATAGTAGGCAAACATTCAGCGGGCACATAGCAGGCAAACAATCAGCGGGTAGCCGACGGGCAGGTAAACAATCAGCGGGCACATAGCAGGCAAACAATCAGCGGGTAACCGACGGGCAGGTAAACAATCAGCGGGCACATAGCAGGCAAACAATCAGTGGGCACATAGCAGGCAAACAATCAGTGGGTAGCCGACGGGCAGGTAAACAATCAGCGGGCACATAGCAGGCAAACAATCAGCGGTTAACCGACGGGCAGATAAACAATCAGCGAGCACAAAGCAGGCAAACAATCAGTGTTAACAGACAGGACTCATTCCAGTCTCTGGTATCATGTTCTACTGAAAACACAGAAATGTTGAGGACCTCAAAGTTTGATGTTAGAAATGTCCAGTATGAGTTTCCAGCATTTAAAAACTACTGGATCATAACTTCCATATGTTGGTACATTTGCATAATTAGCATTAATTAGCATAATCACATATATGGAGAATATTTCAGCAACTGTTTGGCTGATTTATTTTGCAATATTGGAGTGGTTTTGGGGGTTATTGAGGATGATGAATCCATTTCTGACATTTTCAAAATTATAAATGCCTTTTAAACCAGAAACCAGAGGCCATATTTCAACTCTAATTTAGCTCTAACTTCAACTCAAATAACTTTAACTCAGTTATACATTGTAGGATATTTATGTTTGTAGCAGCAGTAGCTGGTAGCAGCCAGGCCTTAGCTGAGCAGCTGACCTTTGCTGTTATACATAGCAAGATTACTTTCTGTCCTTCCTCATGTTTGGTCATGTTTGATGAGATAGTCTCTGCCAAAGACCAGGAGAGGCAGAGAAGAGGCAGGAGAGCTCGACAGAGCAGAGACTCTCACTGACAACCCCTCTACCTCGCCACCACAAAGTGATGAAGAACAAGAGCAACAAGCGGAGGCTGGACGAGCTCCTGAGCACACTGCAGAGGAGATGACATGGAGACGGTCAGCCTCGTCATCAGTGACCATTCTGTCTGCTCTGCTGACGTCTCCCTCATCTCATGTACAACCACAGGAAGTCACCATCTCTTAATGTCTCCAGATATGACAACAACCGAAAACCACAACCAGTGAAGACACTGCCTCCTACAGAGGTCAACGCTCCCCTCCATGGACGGTGTGCCCATCTACAGCTGTATAAATGTCATAAATATCCTACAATGTATAACCAAGTTGAAGTTATTTGAGTTGAAGCAACAGCTAAATTAGAGTTGAAATATGGCCTCTTCTGTTTTAACGGCCATTTATAATTTTGAAAATGTCAGAAATGGATTCAGCATCCTCAATAACTCCCAAAACCACTCCAATGTCTAAATCAGCCAAGCAGTTGCAGAAATATTCTCTATATATTAGATAATGCTAATTAATACTAATTAAGCAAATTGCCCAACATATTCTTGTTATGATCCAACAGTTTCTAAATTCTGAGGACCCGTACTGGACATTTCTAACATCAAACTCTGGGGCCCAGCAGGTAACCAACCAACCACCCGGCAGGTAACCAACCAACCAACCACCCCGCAGGTAACCAACCAACCACCCGGCAGGTAACCAACCAACCACCCGACAGGTAACCAACCAATCAGCAGGTAAACAATCAGCATGTAAAGCAGGTAAAGCAGGGTCTCAACATGGCGCTGGCTGAGCTAGCAGCTAGCAGACACAGAGCTAACAGTGTTAACAGACAGGACTCATTCTAGTCTCTGGTATCATGTTCAACTGAGAACACAGAAATGTTGAGGACCTCAAAGTTTGATGTCAGAAATTTCCAATATGAGTTGCCAGCATTTAAAAACTACTGGATCATAACTTCCATATGTTGGTAAATTTGCATAATTTGCATTAATTAGCAAAATCATATATATGGAGAATATTTCAGCAACTGTTTGGCTTATTTAGACAACATTGGAGTGGTTTTGGGGGTTATTGAGGATGATGAATCCATTTCTGACATTTTCAAAATTATAAATGCCGTTTAAACCAGAAGAGGCCATAATTGAACTCTAATTTAGCTCTAAATTCAACTCCAATAACTTCAACTCAGTTATACATTGTAGGATATTTATGTTTGTAGCAGCAGTAGCTGGTGGCGGCCAGGCTTTAGCTGAGCAGCTGACCTTTGCGGTTGTACATGGCACAATGACTTTCTGTCCTTCCTCATGTTAGGTCATGTTTGACCGGTATGAGATAGTCTCTGCCAAAGACCAGGAGAGGCAGAGAAGAGGTGGGAGAGCTCAACAGAGCAGAGACTCTCACTGACAACCCCTCTACCTCGCCACCACAAAGTGATGAAGAACAAGAGCAACAAGCGGAGGCTGGACGAGCTCCTGAACACACACAGCAGAGGAGATGACATGGAGACGGTCAGCCTCGTCATCAGTGACCATACTGTCTGCTCTGCTGACGTCTCCCTCTTCTCATACATGTTGGATACAGCCAGGCGGCGAGTTACAACCGCCCACGTCCTCAGAGACACACTGATGTGTTTGTGCTCGTGGCCTGTTGGTGCTGGAAGGTGGTGATCACATGTCACCTGCAGATGGACAGACGGGATGGCACTGTTCTCAACATCAACTCAACAGTAGAGAATCTGGTGAGCAGTGGCGCGCTCCATCCTGGTTGTCCACGCTCTCTACAGGTGTGACATCACCTCCTATCCCTCCGTAAAGCGGAGCTACTGGTGTGCACATCACAGAGGCACTGATGGGTTTCTTCCTGGCTCTGTACAACCACAGGTAGTCACCATCTCTGAACGTCTCCAGATATGACATGAACCGAAAACCTCAACCAGTGAAGTCACTGCCTCCTACAGAGGTCAACGCTCCCCTCCATGGACGGCGTGCCCATCTACAGCTGGTGCTTTGGAAAGCAGCAGAGCGCCCTGATCCACCAGCTGTGGACATCACCAAGTTTGGATGGGACCAGAAGGAAGGGGAGGAGGAAGGACAGGAAGTCATCGTACTATGTATAACAGCAAAGGTCAGCTGCTCAGCTAAGACCTGGCAGCTACCAGCTACTGCTGCTACAAACATAAATATCCTACAATGTATAACTGAGTTAAAGTTATTTGAGTTGAAGTTAGAGCTAAATTAGAGTTGAAATGTGGCCTCTTCTGTTTTAACGGCCATTAATCATTTTGAAAATGTTAGAAATGGATTCATCATCGTCAATAACCCCCAAAACCACTCCAATGTTGTCTAAATCAGCCAAACAGTTGCTGAAATATTCGCCATATATGAGATTATGCTAATTAATGCTAATTATGCAAATTGACCAACATATTGAAGTTATGATCCAGTAGTTTCTTCATGCTGAGGACCCATACTGGACATTTCTAACATCAAACTTTGGGGTAGTCAAAATTTCAAAATGACACCAGCAACAATGAGATTATGAATTAATCTATTGCCCCAGTGCTAACAGGCCATGCTAACAGGCCAGGCTAACAGACCAGGCTAACAGACCAGGCTAACATGCCAGGCTAACAGGCCAGGCTAACAGACCAGGCTAACAGACCAGGCTAACAGGCCAGGCTAACAGACCAGGCTAACAGACCAGGCTAACAGGCCAGGCTAACAGACCAGGCTAACAGGCCAGGCTAACAGCCAGGCTAACAGACCAGGCTAACAGGCCAGGCTAACAGACCAAGCTAACAGACCAGGCTAACAGACCAGGCTAACAGACCAGGCTAACAGGCCAGGCTAACAGGCCAGGCTAACAGACAACGCAAACAGACAAGGCTAACAGGCCAGGCTAACAGACCAGGCTAACAGACCAGGCTAACAGCCAGGCTAACAGACCAGGCTAACAGACCAGGCTAACAGACAACGCAAACAGACAAGGCTAACAGACCAGGCTAACAGACCAGGCTAACAGCCAGGCTAAAAGACAGTCACATTAATGCTGCTCAACTAATACAACTGATCAATAATCAAAAAGAGTGCATCACAATCACTTCAATATTCTTCAGTCAACAGAGTGAAACAAAGTTCTTCTCTTACCTGAGAGTCTGCAGCAGGTGATGCCCCCCATGTGGAAAGTTCATACCTTCAAACAGGAAGTGGGAGAACCCATGTGGATTTGTAGAGGGGGAGACTAGGACTGTACCATGTGGACTGGAGCACAGAGGGGGGTTCTCAACAACATCTACTGGGTTATCTCCAGGTACAGACAGGTGTGTCTCACTGAACCAATCATCTCCAGGTACAGACAGGTGTGTCTCACTGAACCAATCATTCCCTGCTGACACTAACAGACGTTCAATTTCAATTGAATTCAATTTATTCATCTGTAGCTGCTTTCAGAGTAAATAGGCTCGTTGGAGATGAACGAGATCAGGCAGCAGCAGGAGGCGGAGACTAAAAGCTGCGTTCCAGTTGGACAGTTTCCAGCCGTTTCAAGCAGCCTTCAAAAAATGTACAGGAAGTCACAGAGACAGTGACTTCCTGTTAGATCCAATCTGTAGGCTACTTGTAGTTTTCAGACAACGTTGGGATTTATTTATATCTCTTTGTAAATCTATGTGGAAATGTGCGTGTATCTGGCGTTGGATTCTATCCTTTATTATTTTTATGTCCTCCTTGTAAAGCACATAATGAGCACACGTTTTGATAAGTGTTATATATAAATAACCTTCATTATTATAATAATTACTATTATCAACCTCACAAGATGTTTGTTAACATATAAACTTCAACATGAGACTAATACAATCTAGCGTTAAATATTACAATTACACAGAAAGTTGTGACTTTCTACAACACGTGGTGTTTGCTGTCTAAACTAAGAGCCAATCAGCTCTCTGATCAGGCGACAGCCAGGCGTTTCCCATAATGCCCTGGGTCTTGCAGTCGGTGGAGAGCAACTGCGGCGCCTGGCTCTAAAAACTGCGGCCGCCTCGATCCCGTGAAGTTATCGTTGCCCACGTGCGCATGACATCAGAGCGAGTCGGCATGAAGTTGGACACAAATCTAACCGGCATGTATTGTGCGGTGATCGATTCTGTGCAGGCCTGGCTCATCTCCAACGAGCCTACTGTCGTGACTGCTGGCTGTTAAAGCTTCAGTAGGCAGAATATAAAATCCCATAATAACCTTTAACAACAAGATGTTTCTGAAACATTTAACAATTCACTACGAGATGTTTCTGAAACATTTAACAGTTAAACAGTTCAATACAAGATGTTTCTGAAACATTTAAGTCAAGTCAAGTCAAGTCAAGTCAAATTTATTTGTATAGCACATTTAAAACAACATGAGCTGACCAAAGTGCTTTACAGGCATATTCAGAATAAAAACAAGTCAACAGAGCAGACAACAAAGTAATACATATCCATAGACAGACCACGATAAAAACCCTGAGTAAAAAGACTAGCAGTCACAATTCAGGTGCAATCAAACGCCAAAGAAAAGAGGTGAGTCTTGAGCTGAGCTTTGAAAGACTCCGTGGATGGAGCAGTTCTGATGTTGTGGGGCAGTTTGTTCCACAGAGTGGGGCCCGCAACTGAGAAGGCGCGGTCGCCCCTGAGCTTCCGCCGAGCCCGAGGGACGACCAGAAGTGACTGGTGGGAAGACCTGAGTGACCTCGGTGGGGTATAGGGAGTTAAAAGGGCAGATAGGTAGGGGGGAGCCGATCCATGAAGTGCTTTAAAAACATTTAACAGTTAAACAGTTCACTACGAGATGTTTCTGAAACATTTAACAGTTAAACCGTTCACTACGAGATGTTTCTGAAACATTTAACAGTTAAACAGTTCACTAAAAGATGTTTCTGAAACATTTAAAGGTTAAACAATTCACTACGAGATGTTTCTGAAACATTTAAAGGTTAAACAGTTCACTATGAGATGTTTCTGAAACATTTAACAGTTCACTACGAGATGTTTCTGAAACATTTAAAGGTTAAACAATTCACTACGAGATGTTTCTGAAACATTTAAAGGTTAAACAGTTCACTATGAGATGTTTCTGAAACATTTAACAGTTCACTACAAGATGTTTCTGAAACATTTAACAGTTAAACTGTTCACTACGAGATGTTTCAGAAACATTTAACAATTAAACTGTTCACTACGAGATGTTTCTGAAACATTTAACAGTTAAACAGTTCAATACAAGATGTTTCTGAAACATTTAACAGTTAAACAGTTCACTACGAGATGTTTCTGAAACATTTGAGGAGAGAAATAGACATCACAGTAACATAATATTGATTCATATTTGATCAGCTCTGCCTAGTTTGACCATTTGATTGTTTTAATGTTTCTGTTACGCTGACGTGTTTGATGCACGCCACAGCCAGCAGGAAATGCTTTGTTTAGCAATAGTTTGGTAAAAATAGCCGTGTTTGGATTCCCATGAGCCCGCGAATGGATACAAGATACTTCGATAATGCTGCACAGGAATTTTCAGAAAGTTTTTCGAACGCTTGATAACCTTTTAGCTGTTTTTTATTAGAACTCCATCGATTTGAGTCTGTCAATCAGGTAGAGATTCTTGTGTCATGAGCATAGACTGTATATAAGAAGTGGATGTAGTGTTGAGAGAATAGGAGGAAAATGCAATTCAATGAGGCCTAATCGATATAATTGAAGTAACTAACTAATCTGTCATGAAGAAGACTAAGAGAACTTGTTTCTTTAAAACTGTCATGTCTGAAGTTATTGAAGTACTCATGCATTTCATTTCATTTTTAATCATTCATCATTTATATTTGAATTACTTGTTGTGTTATCTTAATGTTAATACATTATATTTTAAAGTGTGACTTTTAGGATGTGAAAGAAAGGAAAGAGGAACCTTGCCTAAAAAATGAGTGTTAAAAGAACAGGATGTTCACTGTTCAGTGTTCAGATTGCTCTTAGAAAAGATTTGACATGAATAAGGAAAGTTTTTACCTTAAGTTTTATCCTTGTGTCTTACTAGATGTGATCTTGTATCCATAATACCAAGCATTTAATCAACTTGTGTGTATTCATTGAATGTAAAACAACTGCGTAGTTAAGCAGGCACGTGTGGTAACATGTAAGGTGTGTGCGCTTAACTTGTGAGGTGTGTGCGCTCAACTTCTTTGGTGTGTCTTATGGAACGTTTATGTTCGTGTGCTAACCTTTAGCGAGAGCACCTGCAACCGCAGTGGAACCGAGATGTGCAGAATAGAAGTGGAAGTATGCACAGGAAACACCTGCAGAAAGCCGTTGCAGAGGCGAGGGCAGAAAGATATAAAAAGGAAGCATTTTGGACAGTTCGAGAGCCTTCTTCGAATTACACCGGGAGGTTCTGCCCGATTTTGAACTGACTAAAAAACCAATTCGGAGTCTCGCACTTTGTGAGATTTTTTATCGGGGAAAAGATAGTTGTTTTCGGGAGATGAGAAATAACATACTCTGATGAGGACGTCTTTCCTCTCATTTGACAGCAATTAAGTAATAACCGATAGACAAATTAAGTTGAGGGAAACGTTGAAAAGTAGCGGAATTTTCCCCTACTAAGCACACGTTTGCTTTGACAACCAGAAAAATCTATAGCGATCTAAATTTAGAGGTACCTGTGCCCTCTCCTTAATAATTTTGACATTTTTATCTTTTTTGTAATAACCACAGCTGTGCTGAAGTTTTGAATAAATAATCGCTTGATCGCCAGTAGTTGTTGACTTTTTCTCTGACGAGTTTTTAAAACTAAATAAGACCTTCCACGTCTCCACGAGGCACCGCTGAGCCCCCGAGAGGTAAGTCTTCAGAACTTTTCCGCACTACGGCAACACTACTGATTCAATAAAATAATACACACACATAAACCAATAGGTAGGGAGGTCTGAAGGCGCAAGTCCCTTAGCAGGGCGGGACCAGGTGTCCCTGCCCGGAGAGATTCATAGCTGTTGAATTTCATATAAAGAGAACAGGGATTTCGTTTAAAGGCTTCTTGAGACGGAGTATTACCGAGACCAGGCTGTTGAGTTTTTAGGGGAACTAGCAAACAAAGTTAGTGACGTGACTTTGAATTTTAGCTGTTCGCCTTAAATAACTTTCCAGAGGCCAGTAGTTTAAATCATATAGAAAGGCTAGACTCCGCCCTTTCCCCCTTCCCTAGGAGCCGGCTAACAGCCGAGAGGAGCTCCAGTAGGGGTCTACGGTAGCAATTGGACATAGACAGTGAGAACTAGCCATTTTTATCGAGAGCTACGCGCTCGCTAGTCGCTATCTAAACTGATACTTAAGTGCTACAGGCGGCAGATTAATGAACGTGCCGCTGCCGGCGAAAAAGCCTCAGGTTCTGACACATCTGAGGGCAATCGTCTTGTAAGTTCTCGATTTATAGAATAAGCAAGCGTATTGGAAGGTATTATAACTCCCACCAGTGGGGATAAATAGAAATAATAATATTCTTTTCCTAAGCTGCTATTTTAACAGTAGTCATCTTGATGTCACCCACTGGTTTGTGGACTACAGTTTTGAAGCCTCGAGTTCAGCATCTTGGTCATCGCCATCTTGGTAATAGCCGTCGCCATGTTGGCTTTTTGCAATCAGAAGTGACACAAGAGGGTGGAGATAAGTACAATTAAACACTGAATAACACATTTTCAGGTGACCAAAAAGGTTATGATTAACTTTAATGAACTGAAAACACACTGTGAAAGGGTTAAATCCCTTAAAAATGTGAATCACATGTAGCCCCGCCCTAAAGCATCCCCTGCTTTATGGTCTATCTGACTCTAAATGGGACCATAATTTACTAAGTGAACATCGATTGAGATCATAAACTCATGTTTACATAAATCAGGAGAGAAGTAGGCTCATTTTCTCATTGACTTCTATGCAATCAGACTTCTTTTTGCAACCAGAGGAGTCACCTCACTGGATTCACTTTTCAAAAATTCAAATGAACCAGAGAAAGAAAATTTCCTCTTTGGTGGAACTGCTCACAGCTTGTGTCCATGAATTATTATATGTCAATTATTATGACATATTATACTATGAGTATAGTATCAGTATCAGTGATACTTTGAACAGTCTTTAACCCAGTGGTCAGTGGTACCGCAATTGAAACAGTCTTCGGAGCGCCCCCTTCCTCGGCCTCTGTTGGTCCCTCTTCCTTTATCTCAACCTCTTACGTGAACCATTTGCAGTCTGTTATGTGTGGCTTCGCGCTTCTGCTTTCTTTGTCTGTTTTTTGCTTGTTTTTCAGCGCAGACATACTTTCCACTGCTGACAAATCTTTCTATTTCAAAGTCAATGCAATATCTTGGCACATGATCTTTGATGTCTGGTAGACCTTGAACAAAATGGTCTCTCAAGTGTGCTTCCCAGGATGTCATAGGCCCTTTATTGTCCTTTAGAAGCCATTAATTGAGACAATTGCAGTCTTTTACCTGCTTTTCTTTTTACCTACGAGACTATAAGTCTTTATGTCACTGGAACTTTAGCTAGTCTTTGTTGGCTTTCCTGGGTCCGCACAAAAACAAAAAAGTGGTGATAGTCACACCAACACCTGTAGGCTTACTTAAGGCGTCATTCAAGGGGAAATCTCTTTTGGCTCATTACACTTATTATACTTATTAGTTTAACTACTTAGTATGATGTTTATGATACTAGTAAGTCATCATAATCTACTATATAATAGTACTACTACTCACACTTTTGTGTACCATAGTGTTACTGAAATACATTCATTGTTGTCATTCATGCATCTTGACCATAACTTTAGTGTGCTCTCCCTCAATGTACTGGTGTATAGGCTATTTGTGTAGCTACTGCCACACAAATCTGTTTGCAGAGACAATTAATGTCTCTAGAGTTGCAGTTGCTTAGTTTGCCCGTAAGAGGTCACCATTACACTTGCTGCCTTGAGAGAAGCTGTTCCAACTTCCATTCACTGACAGCTACAAAGTTTTTACAGGATGACCCACATCCATAAATATGCTGTTGATACTGACACCAACGGATAAACACTAATACATGACCTGCCCTTTGCATGCCCAATATGTCTTTACACGCATGGGTCAAATATATAGCTGTGCATTATGTAAAGGCACTGTTACTATATTTGTGTGTTGAGTATAGACTTCACTGTCTATATGTCTAATGTCTATAGTGCCTTCGCCAAACAAAGCAGCCCAAAATAACTGCTGACTGCTGAAAGTATTTTCTTGAACAAAGACACAGTCAACGTTAAGTCTAAGTTAAAGTACTGACATTATGGTTTAAATCTTAAAATGTGGGGTTGTTCACATCCATATTAGACAATAAAATAAATCTGACACAATCCTCTCAGGTGCTGAAAGGTCCCACTGAGCCCGGATGATACTTAAGGCGTTATTAGAGTCCCAGTGTTAAGTCCAGTTCAACACATGATGTCAGTTCAACTGTTTGCCGCACACTAGGCTAGCAGCTTTCAAACATCTATCGTTTGAGGTTATTGGTTGAATGCTTGCCACAGACATGTTTTCACTTGGGAGGCATCAGATGGGAAAATATTACAATCCAGCAGCCATCAGCACATAACTGAATCTGAAGTCACAACTACACTTGAGACCTTAGAGATCACGTTACATGGCCAGCATTTAATGCCTCGTGTTGAACTGTGAACTGATTGCTGTTAGCACTAATACTTACAATTCTATTAGGATAAGTGTTTCCTTTTTGATAATTTAATAGTAGTGTGATGAGTGTTTTTTCACAGCTTTAGTATGCAAGAGATATGGGGTTGTGTTACATCTTTCCTGGGAATGTCTCTGTAATATCAGTGGGGGAAAAGAGTGTTGTTGATTTTTTCTATTTTGTAGAGGCTACGTCATTACCATAAAGACAGTTTTCTACAGTGTTGAGTAGGGCTTGAGGTGGGGAGAGGGGGGAGGGGGGCCGAGGGCAAGGCGAAATGGAGGGGTGTGGGTTTAAAGTGCACTTGCCCACAATTTAGAAACCCACACATTAGGCTTGATGGATCATTTTCTATCAACAGAAAATTATGCTTAATGCATAATGCTTCAGCATGCATGATGTGTGTGTATATATGTATGTATGTATGCATCTGTCTATCTAATCTAATCTTTCTGATAACACAGTAAGACCTTCAAAACTGAGATGTCCTCATTAGACAGGATACAGGCATCTTTTTACTTCTAAACTTTTGTGATTTGTGATTTTGGGCTATACAAATAAAATTGATTTAAACTGTGACCTGAGGGTCTTTTTATTACCAGTATTAATTTTGATAACATTGCAACAAGTTTGATAGTAGCCTTGTGATACTGAATTATAGTAAATACATTCCAATATCATGGCTGCAGTATCAATTTAGATATGCTGTAAATGAATTCTGATTATGGAATACATCAAACAAATGACATTGCATTTATATTGTGGTTTAGAGGGAGTGTGTGTAAGTGAGAAAAGACCTGTACAGTGCAGGGGTTAGGCAAATGTTGAGCCAGAAATAAAGAACAAGAGCAAACCAGAAAAGAGCAAGAAATCAATTGAGAAAGAGAGATGGGAGAACACAGAAGAAAGCCCATTATCAACCTTTGCTCAAATTGAGATATTTGAATAGCAAAGCCAAGGGTCTTTCTGCGGATTTGAAGTGCTCTGTCCTCTAATTGATCTGGCCGCAATACGGCCACAGCATTTCCTCCCTCAGCTGCGGCACAGATTCAGAGGGTTGTTTACTGCATTTCGAAAGCACCGAAACAGACAATTAGCCAGAACTTTTCTGAACCGCTTTCCAAATCTCAGCGGACTAGGAACAGTCTTAATGTGATGTTGTGAGGCTGATGGAACTGCATTTGGTTGTTAAGAAGGCTAAACACCACCAGTTCAATCTTGAATACTGGGAAGTCTGAATTCATCAATCGGTATTTTCTTACAGTAAGTAAGTAAAAATATTACATAATGGTTTGTTAAAAGGAACAGCGCAAAAGAATGTCCAGTGATTGGACATTATTATCTCTCAGTACATTTACTGGTGACAGAACAATTGAGCAGCTGCAAGACTTGGAACTCGGAAAATAAATTTTACTTTTACCATCAGACCATATGAGAGATATACAATAAGCTACATGTATGAGAACTAGGTTGAGTAACAATACAGGCAATTCAGACTTAGTTTAACTGTATCTATTAAATATAATATGGAAGTGCTTATATGGATATTACAGCTTTACTGCCAACATTTTATTTATAGGAAGCCATAAGGGCAGGCTGCAGCAGGGGGCCAGTCACCATAGAATTTGAAGAAAACCTGTTTGTGCAGAATGATTAATGTGTTGATAATAATTTACAGTGAAAATCATTGTTACTTTTATCAACATAAATACAGTATATGTTACTTTTTAACTGCACAAATAGGGTGTAACGTCAGGGAATATTTTGGAGTATTGCTGCAAAATGCATAGTATTGAACAAAAAAATTATAGTGTAAAGCATAAAGCGCAATAAAGGTCATGGTACATTGTATGAGTGGAAAGAATGTGGTATCCACCAATAGATAATGTTTAATATAGTGTTGCAACGGTAGGGATGAACTACTAGAATATTTTACTCAAGTAAAAGTACTGTTGCTTAAAATAAATTTTATTCATGTACAAGTGAAATTATTTGTGTAAAAATGTAAAAGTAACAAAAAAAAAGTAACTAGAGACCATCTTGTGATGGGATCACACCAGCCTTGACACCAAATCGGGCCAAGGGCATAAAGTGGGGGGGCCAATGGCCCCTTCCCTGCTTCTTACCTACAGTAGCCTTTATTTTGATCTCAACTACACACCTGTACAATTTTGTGACGCCAAATCAGGCCAGGGGTGTAAAGTGGGGACGTCAAGTGTGGTGATGCAGTAGGTGTCTCCAGGACTACAATTTGCCATGATGACACACACACACACACACACACACACACACACACACACACACACACACACACACACACACACGGTAAAAAATATATATTATAATATTAATATTGAGGAAAGAGGGCAAGTGGGGGGTGGAGGGAGGGTAAAGAAAAAAAACGTGATATGATCGACCTATTAAATCAAATACATTTAGGCTACAAAATAAAGTGCATTAACATGTCAACATATACTCATTACGCCACAGAGCCCCTATGTCCAAACCAATGATATATTCTTTTTCTAAAGACGGCACTTTGCAGCCTGAGCATACAACTAATTATAAATTATACAACCGCCTTTCTCAGTGTAGCCTTACAAGAGTTAACCATAAAGGAGGCCAAAACTCAGACAATTAAAACAAAATGGCCGACAATAAATAAAAAGAGCTACTGTACGGACACCACGGTGGGTGCAACAAGCAATATTAGAAATTAGAAATTAAATAACCTAACACTTCTTTTAGAATCAACAGCAGAATAAAGCAGGACCAAGGCAGACAGCACGGACATGTATAAACAATATAAACTGCACAGCGGCTGCAGCCACAAGCACGTATGTTAAGGCAAAAAGATAGCTGCACAGTTTTTGTCCTTTGTGCACAGGCGCGTGCCACAATGCTGCTTTGGAGAGATTTACAACCATCGCAGTAACTTTGTTGTACTCACTTGTCTGAAAGTAATTCTCTGAGTCTTGTGCAGTCCTCCTCAATCTGCTCTAGGTTCAACTTCTCCAGTCTTTCATTCTCAATGCATAATATAACCGGTCCATTCAGCCTCTCTGTCCCACTATATCAGTCCCAGTCTCTCTGTCACACTGGGCTCCTCAAAAAAAATTTTGTGACAGAGGTTATTGTCAAAAGCAGCAGAAAGGCCTCACACACCCCACTGAAGGTAAAAGTTCCTAAGTGAACGCAGAAGTCACCCGGAGGATCCATCATCAACATGTTAACATTTAGCATGTTAGCTAGACCACAAGGCACCTGTTGATTGCGTAACTTCATGGGTGTGTTTGATTTGGGTCTCTTAGCTGCTCGTCGGGTGGTGCATTAAACCAGTGAAAGTAGATGCAACCCTTTTTTATCTATGCCAAGGTACAACAATGCTAACCTTAACCCACAATGATGTAATTCTAATTATATTGCATTGTTGTACTGTTCACAGACTGCGAGCCCCGGCCCGGTTGTGACTGCACCTCTCGCACCCCCTGCCACTCGGTCAGTGAACGTTTACATGTGGAACATACTCTTCCAGATGTCAGCTGAGTGCAGAGTGTCACCTCTCTGGAGCTCTGCCCTCCTGCGGCTGCAGACACACCAGCAGCTTCTATGACTCCTTTGTTTTGTTCCAGTTAATCATGATATTTTCTGATTTGAAATGTAGCGAAGTACAATACTTTAAATGAAAAGATGCGCAAGTAAAAGTAAAACTGTAACTGTTTTTCACAAAAAACAGTTACAGTGGCACAGCAACAGTCACGAGAGTAAATGTAATTATTCCATCCCTGGGTATAATGATACAGTCAGCTCACAGTTCTATGCTACATATTGCAGAACTCACTCAGTGTTTCATTAACAAAGTTGGAATTAAGTGTTGGCTATTCTTAATATTTTACAAATACCACAAACATGCTTTAGTTGCCACAGGTGGATATTGAAGTGCAAAAAATTAAATGCTTTGCAGACATATTAAGTAAGAAGATTTTGCAACTTTGCGGATATGTTCATTAAAAGGTTTCCTTATTTTGATGACGGGTTTGTAATTTGCTGTTGCAAATTATCAGATTTAGTTAAAGGTACAAGTGACCACTAGTGCCACTTTGGAACGATGTTCTGGAGAGCAGGTCCCATTTTGTTTGTACTCAGTGCCGTGCATGAGAACGCAGACCAAACAATTGCTGTTTAAGCTGACTACGACTGCAACCCAACGAACACTGATTTAATTAATGGTTGGTAATGTTGAGAAACTAGCTAGATTTTAAAAATCATTCAACCGAAAAACCCAGTCCAGTGTTAACAACTCTTTTCCAATCAAAGTAGCGAGCAGCACTAGCTCCAAAAGTCCCTAAATCTAGCGCGAAAGTCAACTCTGTCAACGCCAACACTGACAGTCCGTCCCTTCAGGCCTCCCTCCATAGCTACTACCCCCAAAATATTATTGTGAACGCAAACATATCATAACAACAAACATGGCGATTGTTAGTACTCACAGCTGTCAAACAAGCAGCTTGTGGAAGACTCCGGTGATGCACAATAAGTGCATGTGCAGAACTTCAAAAATCAGAATTTTAACAAATATAACAAAAACCTGTTTTTGAAGAACACTACCAACCCTAGCTTTAAACAATGCAGGTTATAAATTATCCCCAAAAATTGGTTTTGTAAATATTTTATGAGAAAAGAAATGCAATCAAAGGTACACACAATATGATGTTTAGCCCCAACTCTTTCAGCCTCCCTGATACCTTATGTGTTTCCCTACTGTATGTCCTGTTGCTGGATTTTAACTTGGAGCAGCAGCAGGACCCATATAAGTTAATCATGTCCAGCAACACTGGGATAGACACACCTCAGTATTTAACAGGTTAGTAGAACAGAAACACCACTGGTATGTAATTATCCAGGAGGCTTGAAACACATAACATAAAGTTAAGTAGGAGCTCTCTGCCTTTCTTCTATTTCCTCTCTCGGTGCAAATCTAATTTTCAGCGTCCTGTCTGTCCGGTTCATTCAGACCAGTGGGTTTCAGGTCTCACTTTAGGCAGCTAAAAATACTTTATCTTCGTTCACTGAGCATTGAATCAGACATGTAATTCACTTTGACTGGCCCCATCAGTGTTTTCTTTGTAGACAGTCCAGATACCAGAAGACCACCCACATGCTGAAATGTTAAGGAATCCACTGGATTTATAAACCAGCCACAGTGATGGGAAGCACTGTAGCGACTTAACAGTCATAGTAATGGCGAATATGACAAATCAAAAAAATGACATGAAGCAAAAGCAGAATGGAGACGAAGAGCCAGTTAGTAAGATCACACCTTCACACCACCACACCCTGGAGTGTTCTTTGCTTAGCTCAGAGGAGCTGTAAACTCAAGGCTGAGTTAGCGCAGGCTAAGTGGGTCATATTGTCCACTGCAGTTAGCCCGATTTAATGTAGTTCCCTGTGGAACTGGGGGCTGAGCGTGAGGGAGTGGATGGATGTAACAGTTACACCTAAGAATTACATTCATATATAACTATTTTGCAATTTTGCATATTTGCATTTTTAGGGGAAACTTAATACCAGATTTTAAAAAATCAAAACATAAATTAAACATATCTGAAATATGTTTACTAACATTTTTTTGCATGCTAAATGTTAATACTGAACATATTCACGATAAATGTTATTTATCTGTCTCCCACACAATGTTCACTCATTGCAACTAAAGCATGATTAAAGTGTTAATTATTGTATTAAGGTAGTTTACAGCAATTACAGGTGCACAAGCTATTTAGTGTTTGTCCTCCATAAAGTTAGTGGACTCATGAGAGACCGATTTTGAAAAAGAATTGTGAAAATTGAAGCAGCAGAGGCTGATTCACGACCTTTGAGTCCCTATTGGTAAAACTCCAAAAACAGTAGATCCTACAGTTTCCATAAGGCAACTGGACATAGATTTTATTAGACCCGTCCTGCCTGGAACTAATTGTTTCCTTGTGAAGATAAAGCGTAAAAGACAAGGTTGGTGAATGAGTATGGTAGCTAATGGGTGACTGCCATAATGAATAAATTAATTTTAAAAATGACTGAATGAACGACAGTGTTTGGGTATAGAATTGTTCAGGATTGTTTAGATATGCTGTCTGAAGTGGTTGGAGTTTGTTTTGGCCATTGATCTGGACTTTGAAGGCTGATGCATTCTGATGACTCTCTACTGATGTGATATTGGACTGACAGACACATAAATGCAAGCAGTTCTCATGTTTCCAGCAAATGCAACAAAATCCAAACACATGTCACCCCCCCCCCCCTACACACACACACACACACACACACACACACACACACACACACACACACACACACACAAAAGTATGCTTTCAGCTCTTTACTGCTACCTCTGTAATAATAATAATAATTCCATTTGTTGTACAATACTTGGTTAGTTTAATGACTCATAGTTTTCACAGTGAGAACCTGAGCTGAACATGGAAGTGGGAGCTTGCAAGTACCAACACATCCTTGATTGTTTGTACAATGCTTGATCCTTTGCTTTTCATCGTCCTTTATCCTTCAATTCAGGCCTCTCAAATAAGAGCTGACTTTGTGATAACCTGTGCAGCAGATACTCAGCCACAATGCACTTTATCTTATTGATTACATCAATTAACCTCACCACTGCTCCCCCTCTCTCTTCTCACATTGTTTCATACATACACACAAAAACCTGTATCTGTGCTTAATCATTACACACAGTCAGTGATCAAGGAACAAGCCCTGCAGCATTCACTGCCTGTTCGCTCTCTTTTCACTGGTGTGGTGGGAGTGGTGAAAAGTGGAGTTTGTATACATTGCTCCTCCCATGTTCCCTCTCCCTCTCTCTCTGTTTTGTTGGGGTACAACAGCTCCTGCTCATGTGGGCCAATCACTCTTTAGATCTCTCACTCACAGCACACTCCCTTGCTCTCTCTCTCTCTCTCTCTCTCCCTTCCTTTGTTGCTCCCCTGTTTCCTGCTGTGTTCCTTCATCCCTCCTTCAGAGCCATCTCACTCCCACTCCCAACTAGAATCTACAAACCGGCTCTTCAAGGTAAGAAACAAACACACCTCCTCCTCTCTCTCACATGCATCCCCCGGAATCTCAAAGGGTTAATTGACGCAGGTAAGTTTTGTTTTATTGTGTGAGTTGATTTACTGTGTTGTCTGACATGGGTGTATGCATGTGTTAGTGTTCAACCACATTTCACCCATTTACCCTCACGAGGACCGGTTCAGCAAATGAAACAGCATGTGCAAATACACTTGTAGGGATAATGTGGGTGTTGTCAGTGTTGGATCTCACAATGTAAACTTAAGGCGTAGACTTGCCAATTCCTCTGGTTGACCGATATCATTTAAACAGCAATGTGTATAACGTTTACCTTGTGCACAAATGAGGAGTAATGGTTGTTGTGCATGGGGATGGATAACCAAGAGCAGAGTGGTCCATCTTGTTTTTTTGTGTGTCTTTGGACCAGAAAACCAAAGTTTGTGTGTATCTAGTACGCAATGTAATTCTGTCTTTTATAATATGATATACAAGTAAACAAAGCTTTTAGGCAAAATACAAAAAAGTATACTCTAAGTTTAGGTGTTCCAAACCTGACGATTGTAAGATTTGTGCATGGACTTAGAAAAGGCAGAGCACAAGGTTCAAAATTACAGTTAATAACTTTTAAGTAAAACCAAGTTACCTGTCTCTAATTTGCTCACGTGCACTTACTGTGAGTGTCTCCGCATTTCACTTATTTGTGATATAATTCGAATTAGAGCTTAATCTGTACTATGTGAGGTTTATGGACGAAAAAAATAATAATTTGAAAACATACTCAAGATAAAATGCTGATAAAACACAAAAAACATATACATTAAAGCGAGAAACAGAATTACGCCTGCTTTGGTTGTAGTCACACACATTGGCAACAGACTTAAATACAGTTATTTGAAATATTTACAGTAAGCTTGAACCATTATTATGGACAGTCGCTGAACGTCACTGACATTGTTCAAGCAACCTGGACCGAACAGCACACTGATGTTAAAGACTAGATTAACCACCAGCCGGCCAGTGAAGCCAGAGATCGATGAGCTCATGTTACGTGCTTTTAGAGATGGTTTTTTTGCCCAAGTCTTTTTTCAATAGGTGCAAATGATTAGGTCAGTTATAATCATAGATATTATTCCATACACTTTAAACACAGGTATATTAGTAATATTGCTAGTAGGGTATATTTTTTTAGAAACATCACAACCATTAACTCATAAGCTTACTTTACTGATAGAAGCATATATTTTCATTTTGAGGTTACATAGATCTAACTAAAAGTAACAGTTAAGAGTAAAAAGCAGAAAAGCAGATGTAGGCCACCTCTGGTTTCTTATGTTTCTCATACAATGCTGGCATCCCACAGAGGCCCTGTATCTCTTTCACTAGCCTTGGAAAACGGCCTGGGAAAATGAAAATGTCCGGAGCATAGCTATAAAGAGGAATCCCCCAAATTTGTAAACGTGAAATATCAACTATGTCACACACACGACATGCTTGTTGACATGTCCTCAGGTTGGAAACACACCTTGTCTAGCAGCTTTTACCTGCATGTTTTCACCTGAAGTTGCTGTGGTAACTCTAATTGCTGTGATGTAAAAGGATAACAAATATGGTGTCACTGGTGTGTCGTTACATTCTGCTGACAACAGAGGAGTCAAATATTTATTTGGGGTTTACACAGCTTAAATAGCAGCTTAAAGGTAAGAAAAAGAGAGAGAGGGAGATGGAGAATTGTGGTGCTGCTTTCTCTACCAGCTGTCGGACAGTGTGATAATAACACAAGGCGGAGACAGCACTGCCTAATCCCTGTAGTCTGACATAAGGTTGTAATTACTATGTTGCCCTCATTTATGACCTCCTATTGCCTTAAGGACAACAAGTTTAAGCAAAGGATGGTTGAATAATATCTATTGCTGAGTCATTATTTATATGCATTCATTTCTTTCATTACTCTATAAGGATTTTAAATAGAATATATTCAGACCATGCTATTACATAACATGACATTACTAGGCTTAGTTGTAGTTTTAAATATAGATTATCTTTACATACAGCACATACCAACTAAGGCATAAATAGAATGAAAGTAAAATAGAATAAACCAGAAAATTAGAAAGAAAAAATGTACTGAGTTCAAGGGAGTGTGTGCATGTTTAGGTACAAAGAGCTGTGTTGTTGCAGAGTTTGACCCGTAATTGCAGCCATATTGCACTTCTATGTGACTACATGAGAAACGCATATATGATTCTGGTAGAAGAACAACACTCCTGCATATTGGAAATATTTTCTTTGAACCTAGTGTATCTGTAACTTTTCTCAATCAAAGCATACATGGTGGATCTGGCATGGAACACCGTTTTCAGTCATTGAGTATACGCTTGAAGCTCAAACAGAGCAGTTTCTGGCACGCCATGTTTATTAACAAGATCAATATTTGACTGAAAAAGTGTTTATCTGAGGTGAGCATTGCCTAAAGCTTGACATCATGAGCGTTTGTTCTAAATATCCAACACATGACTGGCTGTTTCTTCATAGCCATTATGAAGTTAAACTCAAAACAAAGTGGACGTGAAGGATGTTGTAATTTAGCTCTAGGCCGACATCGAGTTTAAATAAACAACACGACCAAAACCATCAAGATTTCATGGCTAAATATACAAAGCTTTCATGAGACAGCAGCAAATTTGCTTACTTGCTGTTTATTAACTGCACTGTTTTAGAGACAAACAGTTTGCCTTAGAGGCAAATTTTTGTTCTTGCTGACTGACAAGCCCTCACAAGCTGTTGACCCTTTACCTTGTTAGGAACTGACACCTCACAAAACTCTCTTAAATCACACCACAAAACCCCAGTTTGCTTACTTCAAAGAATCTTAAGCTAAGAGAAGCTTGCATTCTCCTTTGCAGATCATTAAAAAAATTCCCATTTCATTTTATTGTTTTGCATTATTTGCCTTAATTAAATAGGTCGAAGATAATGTTGTGGTATCTTATTGTGGTTATCTTTGTCCAGGGCTAGCTTAAGGCATAGGCCATATAGGTGGTTGCCTAAGGCGCCACCTTCTGGGCGGCGCTGGTCGCCCTCTAAAAAAAAGAAATAATATATATATTTTTTTAAATGCCGGTGGGCGCCCTTCCTCATTTCTGCATCGAGGTAACAAATGAACAGATAAATATATGAAGAAAGCAATATACTTTTCAGTGTAAATTGAAGAGAAACTGATTAAACACTTTTAAGACAACAATATCAGGGACCAATTGTTTAAATCATAATAAATACAGTTATTTATGAAAATAAAATCAATAAAATCTTAATTTTTGTCTGAAAAACCATTAGTTTAGTGTTGCAGTTTATGGGGCTAGTTTAAGGGTTCTGGGGGGTTAAACCTTAACAGGCTCCATATCCAAATTTTGCCTATAGGGCACCAAAAGGGCTAGAGCCGGCCCTTTCATTGTCCATGATAAAAAAATAACCATTTTATCTGAAAAACAACAACTATTCATACAGCCAATCATGATCCACATTTTCCCTCCTGATTCTATTTCCTCTTATGTGTTTGTTGAACCTGGTGGTATGGCTTAGTCCATCAATACTATTTATGGGTTTTTTTTTTAAGCAAATAAAGTGTACTTTTATTGCTCATCATCACTTTTCAAACCTCTTCACATCTCATCACTTTGAGGGCTAAAATGCTTTTAGTGAAACATTTCTCACCTTTTTTTTCAACCCCATTTCTTGCCAACAGGAAATGGCTTCCAAACGGAAAGTGGGCTACAAGTGTCGCATAGCAGGAGTACTGCTTCTCCTCTTGGCCAGTATTGCTGCCATTGTTGCTGTTGCTGTCATCCAGGACACCTGGGGGTCAAAAGAGTACGGCTTAGAGGTGAACATGTGCATGGATGCACACAAATTCCTGTGGATTCACACACAAATGTGTAGGAACTATTTGGCTGTAGATCTTCTTCACTTTAACAAAGTACATAACAGTTCTCAAAACACATCCAATCAAAGAGAGAGAGAGAGAGAGAGAGAGAGAGAGAGAGAGAGAGACAGACAGACAGACAGAAACAGGTATACACACACACATTCTTCAGCTCCCACACATTCTCAGTTGTGAATGTGATGCCAGACGTTACCGAATGTCAAGGTTGGGGTCAAGTAAACAAGGTTTTCTCATCAGTCAGCCTGGTGACGAATGGTGGTCCCTTTTTGAAGGGGTGGTGGGGGTCGCAGCATCCTCTCTTTAGTTAAATTCAATCTTTATAAATTAACAACATCATTTAGGGCTTTTAGATATTTTACTAGTCAAAGTAAGAAGTGCAATCGGATAAGCTAAGAGAAAAATGTGACCCTGTAACATGATTTTTTTTTTCTTTCTTCTCTTCAGTATGGCATTGTGATAGACTCGGGTTCATCACGTTCCAGTGTGTACCTGTACGAGTGGCCAGGGCAGAAGGAGAATGAAACAGGAGTTGTGACTGAGAAAATGAACTGCAGAGTTGCTGGTGAGTCATTGTCTCTACGTAGGAGAAGAGTAAATTGAAGTATGGGGGGGTAACGAAGAGAAGAATGAAAGCCAAAGCTTACTGAGCATTTTGAAATGCTCCATCAACCGCTATTATTTAAAAATGTTATACATAAACTCAGGAATTTCACTTTATGTTTTTAGAGTCCGTACTTAAGAATATGATTTTAGCTTGGCCTTGTACCCACAGGTGCTGGTATCTCAGAGATGAAAGTTGACCCAGAGAAAGATGCCATATCGTGGAAGGGATTCAACGATTGCATGGACAACATCACCAAAGCTATTCCTGTTGAAAAACACAAAACCACAGCTCTCTTTCTGGGAGCTACTGCTGGAATGAGACTGCTGCAGTAAGAAAGTGTTGAAATAAGATAGCTTCAGGGTATTCCCTCACCATTACTTACAATTTATTGGAGAGTGCCCGGAAGGAGCAGAGCAATTTAACCCCATTCATGCACCACCTGGTTTTTATCTAAGCCCTCTTGGTTAACATTCAATAGGCTACGATCTTTGAACACCTTTGAACTATTTCCTCTTCCTTTCAGTCTTTAAACTAAGCTAACCATCTTCTGGCCAGCTCTAGCTTCACGTTATGGGAGAAGTATCAATCTATTATCTAACTGTTGGCAAGAGAGCGAAAAAAAAATTGTTTTCCAAAATACAAAACTATTCCTTTAATGACACCATGTTTCACTGTTACTGACCACTCCTGTTTCCAGTAAGATCTATAATTCTGTTCCCTTTTCTGCTTTGCTATAAGTGAGAAGGATGAACAGAAGTCCAATGACATCCTGGCAAGTCTCAGAGAATACCTGACGTCTTTGCCTTTCATGTTCCAAAATGCTTCCATCATTACTGGTCAAGAAGAAGGGCTGTATGGGTGGGTCACCGTCAACTACCTCATGGGAAACTTCCGAGAGGTAAGATACTGTCATCTATCTATCTGGTCTATGTGGGTCAAAGTGTACTTATCCCTAAATGTGGAAAAAAAAATACTGCTTCACAAACAGGGCCATCACATGGTTCATCGTATGCTAACCGTTTCCATTATATTTGCAGAAAAATCTTTGGAACACCTACGTACACCCAGAAGGGGAAAAGACTGTAGGGTCCATGGACCTTGGTGGAGCATCAACACAGATCGCCTTTGCAGTCCCTGATGATCTCAGAGGGCCTGACTACTTGCATGTCAAACTCTATGGTTACCCTTACAATATCTACACACACAGTTTCCTCTGCTATGGCAAAAATGAGATTGGGAAGAGGATTCTGGACAAAATAGTCCAGGTACTTTTCTTTTAATCCTTTGCATGTGTGTGTGTGTGTGTGTGTGTGTGTGTGTGTGTGTGTGTATGCTTCAAGGTACTATAAGGGTGATGGTTCTTTTCTGAGTTCTCTCCCTGTCCCTGTATAGTATGTGTTTCTATGTTCATGTTTAAGTGCTTGTGTGTGTGTTGTGCGCATGGCTGTGGGAATGTATGGGGTTTTTTTGCATGCATGTGCAGGTGAAAATCCATTAATGCCCAGTTAAGAATTGATTAGCGAACACTTTTGTCCATGAGTTGCTAACAGGCAAAGGGAAACCAGTCAAGAATGCATTATGTCATTAAGAACATTGATCGGACCGTGAATGTCTCCCAGAAATGCATTATTTCTGGCACCTTATAGCTCCATAATAGTACTCGTAGCTTGATGGGTATATGTATATGGGTAATGTACTGTATATGGGTATACATTTACAGCAGGGTCCTGTTATAAAATGCTAAGTTAAAAGTTTGTATTTACATGAGGATCTGTATGTGATAATGTGTAATTCAGGTAAATAAGTCATGCATGTTTGCATATATAGATGGTGTCTATAAATGCAGAAGTAATACTGTCCAAACCCTCTTGTCTCATCCTCCCGTGTCTCTTCCTGTCCCTCTCTTTCTCATAATTTCCTCCTCGTCCTGCATTCCTTCTTTTGACATCTGCTTCCTCCTCTTAATGTTCCAGGAATCAATCGACCCAACCTACATTCTTAACCCCTGCTACCCTGAAGGTTACAACACCACCATGAACGCCTCAGACATTTATGACACGGACTGTACAAATAAGCCAAACGGCTACAAGCCAGATCAAGAACTCCTCATGGTGGGAACCGCCGACTCAGACAAGTGCAGCAGCATAGTGAAGACCATGTTTGAGTTCAAGAATTGTTCCTCGTCCCAGTGTTCCTTCAACGGGGTCGAGCAGCCACCTGTCACTGGAGATTTTATGGTAACACACAGTGCAAATAGAATACGTGCAAGAAAAGAGATAAAGATGGAAAAAAAACTTACGATATGTCTCTACTGTTGTTCCAGGCATATGCAGGATTCTTCTTCACTGCTAGGGCGCTTGGGATAGAAGGAAAATCAGATCTTGATGAATTCAACGCCTTAATTAGGAAATTATGCCACTCACATTGGACAGTGGTAAGTTCTTCCAATTGGTGTATAGCTATAGTAATAACAGGAGGCTGAGAAGAGAAGAAAGATAATTTAGGAAGAAAAAAAACAAAGTTAACGTTGGGATGAACAATAATGTAGGAAAGAAAAAGGATAGGAATTCTTTTTATAGACTAAGTAGTGCGGCACACTACCATTTATGGCACAATGGCCAACCACATCCCACAATCATTTTACTCACCAAGAACAGAGCAGAGGCAACATACCCGCTTGGAGATCACCGACTGAAGTGTGCCAAGCAGTGAGACAACATTTTCTTCTCTGTGTTATTTAATGTCGGTGCACCCGTTAAAAAACATGATGTCAGAAATGCAACTTAACTTAACATAGTAACTATGTGCAGGGGGTACAGGGGGTCTTTAGGGGGGTACAGGGGGTCTTTAGGGGGGTACAGGGGGTATTTAGGGGGAGATAGCAGGTCAACAGTATATGCCACATAGAAGTGGTGTACATCATCTGAAAGCTGGAAACCTGAAGCTTACTTAGTGTGTCAAGTTATTCTAGACATAAATCTGAAATAAATATGAATTCATTAATTAATTGAAATAAATTGTGAAAGTGTAAACTGCTCAGAAACCCCCTTAATGTTGATATACCTAAGAAAGCCATCCATCCTCTGAATGCTCTAGGTCTCTAGTTTGTGGCTGTAAAGTTTCATGAGGCTGTGATTATCCTAGAGGTCACCACAGGTCATTTTATACAGGGAGGTAAAGTTTCAGAAAATGGTCTCACTACAATGAAATGTCTCCTATGGGGACTAACATCATCACACATGAATACAGTTGGGCTCATTGGCTCCACAAGAGTCTCAGATTTCCAGTCATATCCAATTTATGCAAGTCCAAGACTACTTAGGGACCCCAGTATGGCGAAATACTCAAATACACCATCTTTAGAATAGGTGAAAATAACACATTTATACTGCATGCATAAAACTGCATGTTTTTGCCCCAAACTGCATGTGATTATCATAAAGTCTAAATGTCTATAAAGGGGAGACTTGTGGGTACCGATAGAACCCATTTTCATTCACATATCTTGAGGTCAGAGGTCAAGGGACACCTTTGAAAACGGCCATGTCAGTTTTTCCTTGCCAAAATTTAGCCTAACTTTGGAGCATTATTTAGCCTTAACAAGCTTACATGAGATGACTGGTGCCAATGGATTCCTTAGGTGGTTTTCTAGTTTCACTCTAGCTCTAAAACTGAGCCGACTCAGAGAGGGAAAAAGTACTTTACTAGAACTTAAATAATATTTCTGCCACTTAAGAGCTTATATTTCTCTATTAAAGGGGACCTATAGACACGTAACTGCGTATCAGACCTCAAAATAGCTGCACAATATCTTTGCAAATGTTTTAAAAAAATCCTTCTGGATGGATGAAGTTTTATTTGATCTCATCGTAACCATGAATTGAAATCAGTTCTGATCACACATTGTCTCTTAAGTCTTTCGTCTTCATCTTGACTACAACATTGATATTTTGTTATTAGCATTAAGCTTCATTCATTTGTATCATTCCTCTTCCTTATCACAGGCCACTCTCTAATCTTTGTTTCTCTTCCTTTCAGCTGTCGGCAGAAAAGACATGGATCTCTGAAAAATACCTTAGGACTTACTGTTTCTCAGGTCACTACGTCTACACTATGCTGGTGGATGGATACAAGTTTGACAAAGAGACCTGGAAAAACATTAACTTCGAAAAACAGGTTGGTTGAAAAAAACAAAACACATCATTTCCACTAAGACACTCCTTGCACCCTCTGCTGTCCTTTACGCAGCTATGAAGCCGATACATATCCACTCTTTTTATTCTCTGACTTCATACAGTATTCTTGCAAAATATAATGGTCAAATTATAAATGAGACACAACCATCAAAATGTAGGCAATTTGATGAGAGTTGCTGAGCTTTAGCTTCCAACAGTCCGTCATGTTTAGACACAGGCATTTAACATACACAAGTGTGAATGAGGCCACCTGTGGGGACCCATTAAAGATGGGATGCCTGGCATACCGATCCTCTGCACTGAAAAAGCCGAGGCCCGGGTGACAGGGAGGCAATGTCTCGCTCTGGGACGCCCTGAGGACACGGAGCGTCTTTAACAATGGAAGTCCCTCAACAGAGGGGGATTCCTGCACTGTGACATACAGTCTGTCAGTCATGAGTCATAAAGAAAGCCAGTAGCTATTAAAAGTCACAAATAACAGCCACAGTTTCCAAATTGCATGGCGGTTACCCTTTAGCCTTGATCACAAGAGCATTCCTCAACAGCTGCCGACGCTTCCAATAAGACAGTCAGTGTGCTGTGTGTGTGGTTTAGTGCCTTTAGGGTGTCTGGGAGTCTGGTGGTTGGGTATGTCCTTTCAGAGGAAGTTACAAAACACTTGGATTATTTACAGCAACGTTCATTTGGGTGTTATGACTCATATTTTGCCCTAGAGCTGTAATAGTGAGACTTCATGACAGGTTCATATTCTCAACTTCTGTAGACATGCAAAGTGATGTAATAGCTACTGAACAAAATGCTGTGTACAGCATGCAAATTCACAGTGATAATACTGAAAATCTCTTCTCTTCAGGTAAAGAAAACCAGCATAGGTTGGAGTTTGGGCTACATGCTGAGTATGTCCAACATGATTCCGTCTGAAGTGAAAGAAATCCCCCCCTTGACAGACTCCGTCTTTGCCGGCCTTATCTTTCTATTTTCAGCACTAACCATCATAACTGTTGTCTTAGTTTTCATCTTCTTCATTCGCACCTGCTACTGAGAGTGTACGTTACAAAGGGAATGAATGTTCTGCCATTATAAGCCTTGGGGGCTGCTGTTATCCTGTAAGTAGTGGGAGAGTGCTACGATACAGCAGCGTGTGCCAAGGCACTTGTACTGAAAGTTACTAATGACATTTTTTTTCAGCTTGAGCCATTTACTGCCTTATATTTCAGTTATGAGAGTGTATGGACACTGAAGTAAGAGCCTCAAAACGGAAACCTCCCACTGTGTGTCCTGCTAGTGACTTTGAGTCTTTGAGCTAGCTTCACATGTGAGAATGGTTTTATTTAGGCTGTAAAAATCATATATACAAACATACTTATAATGAAGCAAATGACATTCAGTAATAGTAAATGGTAACATTTACTAGTCAGTATATTATACATTTTATACAAGGTGAAAAGGTATTAGCATGAAATACAGTATGCAAATAATGTACATACCAAAAGTTTATCAGCGTTGAGATATTCCCGCTGTCATCACTGACGTTGTTGCTGCCGTATTTATTCCTAGATGGAGTGTTAATGGAGCAGCTTGTTATCATAGCCTATTACTGATCGATCCGAACTCAATTCAGAAAACAAGCATTTTAAAAGTTGGTTGCTTGTCGACGTGCGGACAGACCCGACAAAGCATGAATTCAGACTTTTTACTAATCAGCATCATTGTGTAGTTATTTCGGAACACTTTGATCCGTTTACAACAACGTCGCTGCCGTATTTATGCCTAGATGAAGTTATGTTGAGTGTTGTTGGAGCAACTGCAAAGTTAGCATAGCCTGGCATTGATCGATCCGAACTCCGTTCAGAAAACAAGCATTTTAAAAGTTGGTTGCTTGTTGTGTTGCCGACAGACTTGACAAAGAATGAATTCAGACTTTTTACAAATCGACATCGTAATATCATTATTTCGGCATTATTTTGATCCGTTTATTGCAATTAAATCACAGCACAGTCTGTTTATTTTGGGTTTATACCGCAGTAGCGACGTGTGGCTGCTAGATACAGTCAGTGCAATGGTCCCTGTAATGGAAATGGAGGCGCTTGTTTTGAATGCACGGTAACACAATACGAAGCACAACATAATGTAACTTAAACGAACATAAACAATAGCACAAGCACAACAACAGCACTATGTTATGTTACATTGAACCGCTGACACGCTCCCCAGAAAACGTAAACAGAACTGTTCTCCGCCTTTTCATTTTGAAAGAGCAACGACCAATGAGGAAACTCCATCAGTCAGCCGACCAATCCTGTAACTTCATCAGTCACTCACTCACTCACTCACTCACTCACTCACTCACTCACTCACTCACTCAGTGACAGACTTTTGCGTTTCTATGGCTGGCCCTCTGCGGTTCAGCCAAAAACACAGTTTTACAGGAAAAACCAGTGACACAGAGGTTTACCTGAATGCCGCACAGATGATGAACGAGCACCCATAATGTCCACATGCTCGTTCTTGTCGCACATTGTGTAACCTTAAAATGAGATTCTATATGTGCATTCACAGTTGGACCGTCAGGCCGAGCATGAGCTATTCACTCACTGATTGATTCTGTCTTATATATATAATTGCACTGAATGGATCCGCTTTACAAACCAAATGGCAGCACTTTGCCACGGCCACTTTATTGTAGCGTTTTATATTATATACTGTACATTATATAGTGTATGAACTCATTGAAAACCAGAAGTACACAACAATACTCCACATTTTACTGAATGAAAACCTCCCTAATAAACAATATATTGAATGTGCTATGTGCCATTGTTTCATTATGATTTTGCAAACTATAATATACTGTATGTTACATTAAGTCATTTTTCTACAGTCTATTTGCAAACAATCAATAGACTTAAAAATATAAGATACATTTTATGTTCTGCATTTGGGACAGGGAGCAGAAGCGTAAGTCAGGCGCTGTAGTATAAACAGTGTGAACCTCCATGCATAAGGGGTGTAGGATGGAGATGAAGGATGAATGGATGGGTCACAAAACAGGGTTTTCACCCATGAGCCCGGAGTTCGCATCCAGTGTAAAACCAACAATGTGTTCTTTAAACCAAAACACAATGTTTTTCCCTAAACTTAAAGACGTTTTTTTTTTGCCTAAACAAAAAGAAGTTGTAGTTTTATTGCCTAAAACTATAAAGAAGTTGTTGTTTTCTTGCTTAAACCTAAAGAAGTTGAAGTTTTGTTGCTTAAACCTAAAGAAGCCTTTTTGTTTGTGTTCAAAATGCAACGGTTCATGCAGTTTTACAACATGTTGCTTTTAAGTTTCACTTTCACTTTTACAACGTAGTAGGTGTAGTAGGCTCCTAATTACCCACGTCTATGGTGCTTATAGCGATGATAACGTCTATTTAATGGCCTTATAACAGTCGAATCGGGTGCAGCGACTGTCTGAGCTGTGTATGAAACACACTTGTATACAGTACATTCAAGTATTGTGTGGTCCTTGTTATAGCATTGTTAAATGGGTTACTCTTCTCAACATAAAGGCATCACAAAACATTTCATTTTAGAGCACAATAAAGTGATTTCTTCACATCATTTCTGACTGAATACAGCATGAATTAAAATGCTTGTACGTGTGTGTGTGTCTTTTGACATTCTGTATGTATTACATCGTACTCTACTCAGGTAGCTTTTTCAGTAATATTGTTGTCTTTGCACTGGAGAGAATGATGCATGATTCTTATGTAATGTACTAAATGTATTGGTCCTGTTTTGATAATTATTCTCCCGCTATTCAGTAATAAACATATCTACTAACTACAGTGCCTTTTGTGGATGTTGTATGAGATTTAGGCTTCCGTGCTGCATCATTAGTTACCTTACTGATTTTACCTGAGTACAGCATTTTATTTATTTAAAACTAAACACTGGTGGCTCCTTTTTCAAATCTAATTTACTCATCAACAGAGGATATATTAAAGTACAACTACGCCTCTTTAAATCTAAATGCCTCTGTTTTATCTTTGTCCACTGAGCATCTGTAAATTCCCTGCTGACTTGTTAAAATCACACACACACACACACACACACACGCGCGCGCACGTGCGGCTCTTCCTCCCCTATCTCATACTGTGTACTGCAGTGCACTCTAGTGGTACCGCGTTGTACCCGCAGCATATACAAGATGAGTATTGACTGAAACATTTTTTTTTTTTTATTGAAAGATTTGTCTAAAAAGAAAACAAAAAGAAAAGAGACATTTGAAACTACAGCAATATCCACTGGTTCTACAGACACTCTCAGAATCACAATTTGAAAGACATGGGAGGCATGTGACCAAGCAAATAAAAAAATAGCATCATCAAAGTTATTTCTGTTGCATCTTCTTTTACACACCTGTACAAAAAAAGATCTCATAAATATTACTTTTGTTCTCACTTTTCTCTACTTTCTCTCTTCTTTCAATAATTTATTCTTCCATAGAGGTTTGTATCTGCTTGATTTTGGTTGAACCACGCTTTTTTCTATGTGTCAGTCTGTTCCTACGTCTCCATTCGCTTCTTTTCATTGGTGGAGGGTCAGGTAGGTGGGGCTTCAAGGGTGTGACCTCGGAGCCTGTGTCAGCCAGTTAAAGTCCAGAGAGGAGTTTTTGTTCTCAGCTGATGCCCTCCTACTCCATACAAATAATGCAGATTCTTTTTAACCGGTTTTTACCTATCTAAGAAGAGAGAAGTACTCAACTGCAACCAGGAACATGTCTCTACTGTCACTTGAAAAGAGGCACAAGACTTAAAGTCATGGATAACAATTAACTGTCTTTATCTTGGCTTCAAATGGTCAATCGCTCGTCATCCTGGAGGTGTAACTCTTCCACACCCGCCCAACACAAGACTGCCTCAATCCCCAATCATGAAAAGTGTTTAGCAGCTCACACATCATAATCAATTCTCAAGAAAGACAAAAAAAAAGGCAACACAAAAAGAAAAAGAAAAACATCTCCCCTCATTTCTTTTAGAATATACATAAGCTGAAATGATTTTGTTCAACAGAAATGCCCTTTCCTCTAACATCGCCCTGCTCACATTTTAAATGGCTTGTGTTTGGCAAGACGGCGGCGTAAAAACAGTTTGTCTTATGGACTGAGACTAAAGAAGCATTTCAAAATAATTCAATCTACAACATTTTGGCTAGCCGTCATAATGAGTTACAGCATCTCAGTGTAGGATTTGTGATTGGTCAATGCAGCCTGAAGAGGGTGTTTTTGGGTGCGTACACAGGTTTAAATGTACACACCAATATCCCACAAGATATAACGCGTTTTCAGCCTCTTTACCACTAAAGTATACTATACCAACGTCCCAGTAACATACTTACCTCCTCCACTTTCTCCCTATCACAGGGTGTCTGGTCTCTCGACAGATGTTACAGCGCCATTTTAGGTCACCACCACGTATGATCACTCGACAAACAAAACATCTCAAAACACTCTTCTGGTTGAGGCAGTTGCGTTAAAGATCTACTGCATGTTCTCAGTCACTGATAAAATTAGCTCACACGCCAGCAGCATGACAAGCAAGAAAAATCTCAGTTTCAGAGGTGAAAAAATAAAGAAAAAGCAACATAAGGAAGATCTCTTCACTACCTAGTTTCTTCATCTTTGGTATAAAATATGCCACCTGTTGGCTGCTTTTGTTCAACGGTTAAGAAAGACTCAAGAAACTGTCAACAGTTTTACTAAAACTATTGCTTTTTGCACATTTAAAAATCCTAGCGTTTTTTTTCTGCTTTTTTTTGTCAAAGTCAGAAATGTTCCTTTTTTACTTTTCTTTTTGCAGTGAGACAAGCAAAGCAGGCAAAGCAAAAACTTTTTGAAGGTAAAAAGACTGCAAAAAACAAAAACTACAAATGTGATGGAGAAACAGAACTTTTATCCCATGATTAAACTTAACTGCATTTTCCAGGAGTCAGTGGATTGACCCTTCCCACAAGTCGCATTAAAGAAGTTGTTTTCCCTACCAACCAACATCAGCTGCACCGCACCACATAATTTAAAATCATCTTCATACAATTACAACTTTTCTTTTTAAAATCCTGTACAAATAGCTTTGTAGATTTCATCTCTTGGAACTCTCCAGGAAGCTCTCAAATCATTCAACCACTCTTTTTTTTTAATAATTCAACACTATGGAAACTTTTTCCCCAAAGTTTGAGAAAATTAAGGCAATAAAGATTTACGAAAACATTGATATTCTAGAAAACTACTCAAATAATAAAAAGAATGAAAATAATGTAGCTTAATATCAAAGGAAGACAACCTGTTTTTTTTCTAGACTTTGCTTCCTTCCTTTTTTTGATAAAAAAAGTCTGAAAATCTATCTGCACATTCAAATGTTCTATTTTCTGTACAGCTTGTTGGTTGAGTTTAGATTTCAGTCTGTCTTCTCTTTTTCCTTTGGAGGCAAAGTCCAGTCTCACAGTGAGAAATGATAAACTCAAAGTTGCAGACTGCGTTTGATTTCATTGTCCTCAAGTTCAGCAAACCATCAATTCTTTTTTTCCTCTTTTTCTTGGTTCAACCAGGTAAGAAATATAATTGATTTTTTTTTTTCATTTTGTCTTTTATTTGGTGCCTGTGCACAGTGGAAGCATTCTCCCCTTAGTGTTGCCATGTCACCTCTTTTTTGTCCCCGTTTCATTTTGATTCTCTCTGTGTCTCCAGCGCCTCAGTGCCGTCCTTCTAAAGGCAATGCAGCAATGATTCCCACCAATCTTGTTATCTAAAGGAGACAGAAAAAAGGGGTAACTGAGGAAACTGTGGACAATGTTACAGTTTCTACAACAGACACAACATTCTTTGTTCGACCGCTGTGTGTAAAAGAAAACACCAGCAGGTTATCTAGGAGGCAGAAAAAACAAGATGAATAAACACCAGGACAAAGATAAAAATGTGTTTTACGAGCAAAGGTTGACATGATTCTGTGACCAAAACAACACAGCAGTTGGCTTAACATTATGTCTATGCAACAATGAAACACTGTAGTCTTCTGCAGCTAAATATATATACAACCTATTCAGCACATCGATTTACTTAACTTGCAAATCACAACCTTAGCAAACACTGCTGTGGAACATTTCAAGAATGTAAGTAGAAGACAGTTTAATGCGTTATTCCAACTATGCAGCCTGTTCTCATTCCCAGGGCGTCATATACCAACGCTTTGTCACGGCCGCCAGCGTTCGATACCACCGCACAAGGCCCATCCACAGGCCGCCCATCCGCGGCAATAGTAAACGCATGGAGACAGTGCTGTGTTGACGTAGTTTAAAGAGCGCACAGGGTGGATGGGTCCAACAAAGACAGGGCTTTCATCCAGGAGACCGCTGTTTGTGTCCCATGCGTTACGTTTCACTTTACAATCAGCTTATCGTTCCTGTCCTGTGTTCGCAATGTCATAGTCACATTTTCACTGTAAGAATGTAGTAGTTTTAAGCCCAACCATGTTGTTTTTTCCTAAACCTAACTATAGTGGTTTTATTGCTTAAACCTAAGCAAGTGTTTTTGTTTAATTCATAACATTAAGCACGTGTTTACTCTGACCGAAAAGTGACGCCGAGGAGTCTGACAAAGCGACAGTATGTGACCAGTTGAGACGACAACGTGTTGAACTATGTTATTTACATGATGTCCCTCTCTCTGTCCGCTCTTTTCCTCACATATGTTAAATGAAATGTCTTTAAATAACTAGTTTGAAATCGGGAAGTAATCTGTACAAAAACTGTGTAAAAAGTGTAAAAATGACAAATTGCGGTTTTATGAGGGTTTATGTGCTGGTCTATTCCTGAGCTGTGCACAATGACAAGTGACTAGCCAGGCTAGCTGTTTCCCACTGCTTCCAGTCCTCTATTCTTTCATTCCTTTAAGAGACTATCTATGGCATATCTTAGTTAAATTATCACGAAAAGTGCTGCAGACTATCGGAATCCCACACTGGCATCCACTTTTAACAGAACTGCCACTACGGTTTTTCATCAATTTAAAGCAATGGAGAATAAAAACTTGAAAAAAAAAACAAGACAGTGCAACACAAGGGTAATATCATAACACCTCTATACCAGCTCCACAGAAAGTCTGCAATACAAAGACAGACGTCCATATACACTCACTTAGACTGCTGGTAAGAGTAGGCTGTGGCATGATCTCCTGTATTCTCCACTGATAAAGGCTGCTGCCCGCTGGCGTCCTGGGAGGAGGGGGCGGCTGTCTGTGAAGATGGGTCCGTCACCACACCCTGACACCAGAAACGCGTCAGATATGAAGCTATCTCATACTGTTATAAGGTACTCTTTGTTCCACACTGCACTGAAAGTTTACTGAGAACATCCAGACAGTTCAGCAAAGACAAAAAAAAAAAACCTTAGTATTGATTAAAAGTTAAAGGTTCCACTTCTTCCAGCAGGCCCAATTTAATTACTGGTGCTCATTTTAAGAATCAGATAACAGTTCCTCTGACTTTTGGGAATTTAGTATAATTAGTGGCATTGTCTCATCCTGAATCACACAGAACCTGATTCTGACATCATCAAGGCTTAAGTTCCCTCAGTGGCAATAAACTAGTGACTAATACTGAGGTCTCACAGAATATCTACCAATTTTCGTTTTCATTTCATGGCAGCATGGCCCTTATTAAGTACAGTTTCATTTACTGGCATCTAATTTATATGAGGCATGACACAAGAAAATAATATGTGAATTATAGTGTATATAATTCTCAATATCCAAGTGAAGTCATCCCTGTAAAGCCATATATAGGCTGCTGTTTGAAGTTGACATGAGTAATCAGAATATAGTCCATAAACAAGATGTTTGTGTCCTTACTTCCACTGTGATGGCAGAGGCAGGCACTGCAGTGTACTGGGGAATGTAGGTTCCTTGCATAGGAGCAGCCGCTGCAGCAGGCATGTACTGCAGAGAGAAGAAGGGACGCAGACAGTATTATAATATAGGCACAAACAATATGTCCTCTAGAATCCCTGGATTAAAAGTACTGTCTGACATTCCCGCTGAGACCTGTGGTTTTGTGACATTTCACAATACATTACATAACAGTTTGGCTTGGGTCGTCGCACATTTCAGCAAACAGAAAAAAGGCGATTTCCATGTGTGTGGCTATGTGGTTTCTGCTGCAAGATAAATTCAATTACAGCCGATCATGGAAATCTCCACTGGCTAATTATATTGAATATATTTACAAAACACACACATGCATGGAGAGCACGGTGGTTTGGAGGAGATACAAGCGGAGACTCACGGTGCCTGCGGTGCCCAGAGACAGGTGGTTCATCTGCTGGGTGAGAGGAGCCATTACACTGGAGGGGTGAAGAGACAAACTGGGCTCTATAGCTGATGCTGGGGTGATCACAGCGCCCTAAGGCATGGGGAAGGACACATGACCGGCCCGGGTTAGAGGCGTTGTTGTACTAGGTGAACAAACTGTTATATCCAGTCATTAAGACAAGCGACCATTGGGGTCAATGAAACAAACACAATCAGGGTTCCACTCTTTTCTAGAGATCATTTTCCAGGACTTTTCCAGGACATATTCAGTGATGATCTAGCTGGTATGACAGACAGGGATCACGCCATACACTAATATGTTCCTCTCTGTGGAAGTCTGATGTAAAAGACGTGCAGTCCATGGTTATAACTTATCTATGAAATCATCCCGTACATGCTTAGAAATTATGACAAATTGATCATAGAATAATACAATCATAAAAACACAGTTACCAGCCAGCAGTGACTAATATTTACATTTGAAGGATAATGTAACTTACATTATTTTAGAGTTTCGGCCTTTTAAGTTGTAATCTCATACAACCTGCATGTGCTACCATGTGACGTGACTTGGGGGTGTGTTCACAGGTTTTTCACAGCATAAGAGCCTACTTCAAAATACTCTCGTCCATAAACTACCATTTAATACCATGTTAATATGATCCTGAACATAACTTAGCTTAGCTTTCAGATGGCAATGTTATCCGTTTTGGGGAGCTCTCCTAGATTGCCTAGTAGTTCATTATTAGGTAAAGGACAATAGGAGTGAATGTTGAAATAATTTTCCAGGCCAACACAAGATTTTCCAGGACATTTGACTTTTTCTCTTATTTTCCATGTGTTTTGACTGAGAAAATTGATGTTTTCCAGGACGCGTGGGAACCCTGACAGTTTATGAAGTTTGGCTGAACTAAAATATTTAAAGCGATCACAGGAGGTGGTATATGGAGGGATGGCGGAGGAGAGCAAGAAAGCAAATGTGTGTTATTTCCAAAATGTAGAACTATTCCTTTGAAATAAGGTCAAAAGCAGCATTCAAGCTGAGAAGGTAAACAGTTAAAAACAAAGTAGATAACATGAATTACCGCAGCAAAATATGTCATTTGATATGTGCTGCAATGGGGAAAAAAGAATGTTTTTTTTTTTGCTATACAGCTAAATAAGATCTTTTTTAAGACATGCAGCTCGTAAAAAGACTTCCAACCCAGTTAAGTTTGATGACTGCAATGCAGCCAGTCAGCCGGCTCGCAGGGCCGGCCTGACAGAACATGCGTCTGAATGGAGCAGAAAGGCTTTTACTGTAAATCTCTTCAATGTGAAGGGCTTTGATGCCTGCTAACACCTTGATGCGCTGAGCTCTACTTTTCCAGTACAGCTCAGCTACAGACTCAACAGCTCCGTGTTTAATAGGAGACTCCTCTTCGCACTGTGTGCCGAGATGCCTGGCAACATCCCTGCAGAGGTAAACACTGTTCATTTGTGATAGCTGTTTAACTGCACTTCCCATGAGCCCCGACGGCATCAGTGACATGTGTCAGCATCGCTCCAGAGAGCACTCAGCACTTCTGTAGCTGCATGTTGAGACAGGATGTTAGAAGAACACAGGTATTAAATTTAGGTATTTTAGGCACCGGCCCAGCTGTATACGGCAGTCGTCTTAACGGCTCTGTATCTGTTGGGTTTCATAGGGAGGCTTGCAACAACACAAGCACACATAGGTAAACACACACACACACACACACACACACACACAGTGATGAAAGTTCTAGCTGTGTGTAGCGTTCCTCTTGAAGGCACATACAGTCTGTCAGAGCTGCTCACAGTTGCAAATCTGTAAGTGAAGATCTTTATGCACGCACGCGCACGCACGCACGCACGCACGCACGCACGCACGCACGCACGCACGCACGCACGCACGCACGCACGCACGCACGCACGCACGCACGCACGCACGCACGCACGCACGCACGCACACACACACACACACACACACACACACACACACACAAGGATTGTCAGAGCTGTTAACAGTGGTGAGTGCTCTTCCTCCTGACTGCTGTCTTCATAGAGAGATCTGTTTGAAGAACACAGCAGCCTGGCAATCAGAAATGCTCTGTCAACACTGTCCTCAACATCACAAGTGAATGAGTGGCACTTTTTCTACACACACTCACACACACACACACACAGATGCATCCACAGATCTACCCACAAAGCTTTGGCTCCGGCAGGTAGATGTATCAGCCAGAATCTAGCTAATACTCAAGCTTCTATATACAGTAATACGCTCTCTTGTTTAATGATTTCTCATCCTCCCTCTCTCTTTCCATCACTTGATCCAATATCGCAGCAGGCTTCCCTGCATGGAGAAAGCTGCATCAAGCAAAAAGGAAACCCACAATGACTAATTGTCTGCTCTGATTTACAGCTGTACTAGTGTTAAACTTGCTATCTCTTCGTGTGTCTGCGTGCAGACACGACGCATTAGTTGGCGTGTGATGAGTGTGTAATTATATGTGGTAGAGCGTCTGTACGTGTTAATGTTTTCATGTGTCAAGACATCTTTTTTTCCTGGGGTAAGCAATAAATGAGTATGCAGGACAGACAGTTATCTTTCCCCCCCGAGGACAGGAGAGAGAAAAAAAATACAAGATCTGCTTCAACTTTGAACTCGCTCTCTCTCTCGCTCACTCGCTCCCTCCTCTCTTCTTCTCCTCCCCTTCTTTAGCTGTCATGTTTCCAGTAGACAAGTGAAGCTGACTAGCAGAATGCTGCAGGCACCGTGCAGCATCAAGTACACAGTATTAGTGATAATGACACCCGTTTATCGAGAAAACCACTACCAGCTGTTGGTGCGACGGGAGCTCTGTGTGCGCGAGCACGCAAATGATGTGAACCGGCATTATTTGTTCTCTCTCAGGTGATGAGGCCTGAAAACCAGATGTTTGTATTGTTCTACAAAATCCATAAAATCCATACTGAAACTACACCCCCATTTGTCTTTTTTTACTACATAAAAGTCAGGTTTTTCTGGGTCGTAACTCTAAACATGCCCCCAAATGCATGCATTTCTGCACGCTGACGGGTACACATGCAATCAAGGGATCCCAGCATAAAAAAGGAAAACAGGAAACAGGAAACAAACCAAGTATTGTGCACTATTCATAAGCTCAGATATGTACTGATCTGTGCTTTCTTCCGACACATTCTTCGCCCCCTTTGTCTGCTCAAATGGGTTTAACATAGCAATTTAACTCAGGAAGATCTGAAATCCCAATTCTTTGGATGTCTCATTACGGCGCGCCCCAATAAGCCGCCTTCCCTCTCTTTCTTGCTATGCATGGTTAGGGTAATGCATTCATTTCCTGTAGGGGGATTTGTGAGTAATTATGCACAAAAGACATCCTCTCACTAATTAAGATGTAAAGACAGGGAGTTCAAGTAATCTGGGCAGTTCACCAAGGCTCGGAAACACACAGTCCTTAAGGCACTTCACTGTGTGTATAGGTGTGTGTGTATGTGAATTAATTTGAGAGTGCACACCTATGTTTGTGTCTGTGTGTGTAGATATAGTGGGAGTGCATGCACCTTCTTTATCCCTGGGCACTGTTTTTATTTCTCTCATTCTAAGTATTTCTTTAGTGTGTCTGCAGTGCGTATCTGTGAAACGATGTGCATTTGTCAGTGACACACATCCCAAACATGTAAGAATCTCTAACTGTATGATGGACTGTTGACCAAGTGATTAGCAGAGGCGTGCTCGCGTGCATCAACCTAAATGTGTCAATGAGCGCGCGCCATTAATCGAAGTTACCAGTCATTAACCAAGTCACAGTGGTGAGGAAGCCTCTGCTACCATAGGAACAGAATTAAGCCGCTGTGTGCCTCTCTCCGTCTCCCTCCCTGACGCAGCTTTAATTTGCCAAGCTCTTCTGGTTCCAGGAAATACAATGACTAGCCTTCGCCTTTGTTGTCTAACAGGGATTTTGACTATGCGGAGACAAGGCTGGGGAACAGGCGCGCACAGCCCAGACATGCTTTTGCAGCAGTTGTTTTCTTTTCTTTGTTCTCGATTTTATTCTTTGTAATCCCTTCTTTCCTCTCCTTTCCCTGCGTCTGCCTCTCTCCCCTGTCCCTTTCTCTCTGTCAAATGCACACAGCTCTCTTATTTATTTATTTTCTCTTTCTTCTATTCCCTTATTCTGTCTTCTCTTCTATCTCTGTCTGTCTTCTCCCAAGTTTTACGCAGTCATATCAAGCGGCCTGCCAAATAATTAGGCGGGACATTTGTTTGGAAACACATTTACAGAAGGGTATTATCCTCTCTCACAGACATAATTTTAATCAGACATGACAACAGAATGTTTTTAGGAGTTTGGCAGATAGAAAGAGAGAACTATAGAGAGGGGACAACAGAAGTTGGAACTAATTTAACTAAAGTGTTGTGACAGAATTGCTGGAATTCCTCGGTGCATTGCTGATATACCATATCTGTGCTGCCTCTGTCTTCCTCCTACAGCTGACAATTTCAATGGAGCATAACTGAATTTTGCAGGTACAAAGTAGTCTACTAACACTTATGGTGAGATAAAAATGATAAAATCTGTTTTTTGTTTCTAAGAGAAGCCAACTATATTTTCTACAAAAATATATATAGGAAACTAGCCTGCTGTACTGTAAATCATATTTCTCCACTACAAAAAAACCTGGAGGAGACAGTGTCATCATGGGATGTCATGGCTATTCATATAACGTGGCGTGTCTGAAGGCTTTTGCTAGCCATGATGGCCGTGATCACTGGAATCCTCATTAGATTGTGCACTTGTCTTATGATACACTCCCTCACTTAATATAAAATACTTCATTCCTTTCCCCTTCATATGAACCCTTTTTCAGCACAGGTGTGTAATTAAAACTCATGAGTATAAAAATTAAATGTATGTTTTACAGGCCAGTTTAACTTTTTTTTTTTTCCAGAGTTAATAGAAAATTACTAATGTACGCTGTAGACGAGCCGGACTGGCGGAACTGTGAACTACTGATGAATAAATGTTTAAGAGGTGATAAAGGTTTATTGTTCATCTGAAGCACTTTCAAGGTTATTGTGTGGTCCCAGTACAGTATGAATCTATCATTTTTTTATCCATTAAACCTGCTGTGCTGGGAAATAATCAACCAGTGAGTGAGTTTAAACCGTGGAGGTCTTTCACCTGCCAGACACGGCAACAACCTCACTTCTTTTGACAATTAAAGAGAGGACTCTGTCCTGCAGCTGGATGAAGGTGGAGAGATGATATACTGTGTGTTAGTTACTGTGAGTCAGAAAGACAGGACATCAGCTGAGGCTTTACACTGAGCTCAGATTGAAGCCTGTGGAGGCTATAACTGTATACAGTCCTTGGCTAAAAGCAAAGGAAACCTTGAAGTTTGTGTCAAGGTTGTGTTTGTGTGAGAGTACAAGAGAAGAAGAAAGAGAATCTGCAGGTGAGTGTAGATCTGCTGTGTACCGTTATATTGACTGTATATACCTACACTCACAGGCAACATACGTGGCTATACATCCACAGTACAAATATGACCAGTAATTACAGGTTAACATTGACTTTAATATTATGTTTACCAATGCACTTGTGGAAGTTGGCCTTCTACCTGCAGTTTCATTTCAACCCAGCAGGGAGCAACCTTTTATTGTGGATTTCAGACTCGACTCCGCTGAGCTCTGCGAGCTGCTTTAAGGAGGTTATTCATAGGCTGATTCAGGAGGGTAACACTCAGCTGCAGGGCTAAAGTTTTATTTTCCCTGCATGGTCTGACCTGGGTTTGACTCTCATCTGCCGCACTTGTTGGAAACTGTGTGCCATTTTTCTTTTATTATTTGTAACTGTTCAGTGATTTGCTCCATCATTTGCACTGAAATATGAGATAAAAATTAAAACAAATTCGGTGACGTTAAATACTGTTACAAAGCAATTATAGTGAGCATTTTAGAACAACCAAGACCTTTGGCTTCTAAGATGGATGACTTTGTGGTTTTTGTGTGGCAGCCAATATGACAGCCAGGAAGTGAAAAGTAGAGAAAATTACTCCACTGGGGGAAGGATAACATATGACCCAAACAATAAAGGAGAGGCTGGTTCAAAAACTTACTGTAGGTTGCATAACATACTGTTGATGTGGCATCCAAGATGTACTCTGGACCTGTGGAGAAGAATGTAGGAGGGGAGAGATAAGAAGATGCAGCAGAGGTAGAGGTGACGACATTAAAATCAGACACGACAAAGGAAATAGGAAGAAGAAAGATGGCGAGTAGAAAGAAAGTACAAAAATAAAGTAATTAAAGAAGGAGGGGATTGGCATGAGTAGGAGGATGCAGAAGGGGAGGTCAGGGAGAGATGAGAGGAAAGGGAAGATCAAAAAGAAGATTGTTGTAAGTGGATAAAGAATTGAGGAAGAGAGAACATAAAGAAGGACAATTGGAAGACAGAATGACAGGAAGGGAGTGAAAATGAGAAAACCAAAGAGGAGACGAGAGAAAATGAATCATTAGCTCAAGTCTTTACAAGCCTATTTCAGAGCCTCGGTCCCTGCGGCAGCGTGTCCTAAGGAATATTACAGCAGTAACCGACGGTCCACTATACAGTATGTTATGTTGTAATTATAAGAGGATATGAAGACCACAGAGAGCAATACAGTCTAATAATTACTGCTGCACAGTGGAGGTTTCATCATCAAAGCCTGTCTTGGCCACAAATCACCACTTTCATCTCCTACTGCCCAGCCCTAACACGAGGAGGAACAAGTCCCCGAAGGCCCCTTTGTCACATGCACAACGGGTTATGCACGTATATAGTAATTATATGAGTGCATGTGTACGTTGGCTTACCTGTGTCTGTCTATGGGGAGTTAACGTAATGTAAGGCAGACTAATTCCTTCTTGTGTTTTCCTTTTCTCTGTGTGTAATTCTGCACTGCCGAAGGTGTGTCTTTGCATTCGTCTTTTTCGTTTACAGCAGTGTTTCGTGCTAGAGAAAACCTGTAGGGGAAGGACTGGGGTTTGTTTTAAAGTCTATGTGTTTGACAAACTGCGGATCAAGTACTGAGTCAATCTCTCAAAGAGCCGCAGCTACATCGGTAACCAGCTTTGACATGAATTGGTATGGTTTGTGCGTGTGGAAGAGAGAGGATGCGACACATGGGAACAGAGAGAGAGAGAGAGAGAGAGACAAAAGGAGGATTTGTGCCTACGAATGAAAGATCGATGGGAGGAGTGCTGCAATATGAGCCTGTGTTTTATCATTGCTAGACTAAGAATTGTCTTGAATGGAGAGAGCTGATATAACTCAATATACTGTAGGTGTTCAAGTCTTTTCTGAGAAAAGCTATACTTGCTTGACCTGTATGTCCAGGGACTACATACTGGACAACAGTGAAAAAAGAGATTAATTCAAACAAATTTTAAATTCATTTTGAAACCAGAGACCAGAACTGCTGTGGATGGGATCAACTGAAAATATTCAATACATATTTCAAAACCCCTGGTAAGTTGTTAACTTCCCTCAAGACGAGGCGGCTCTTTATCTATATTTTTCTTTGTGCCAGCAAATCCCATGAAAAGAACAAAACCAACAATGTGTTAGTTCGTCTCTCAATACTTTCAGACATCCCCTCTGTGTTACAGGCCCATTTGTTCATTGATTTTCTCAAAAAGCTGAGTAATTTTCTTAAACTGCTGGGCACTGTTATTTGTAACAAACATCACTTCAACAGGAAAAAATACTGCATTTATTGGGGACTATGTTCAGCTGTGGATTAAGACACATTTGGTGCGCTAGTGAGTATTTACGGCAGCAGGATAGTTTATGTGGGATTGACTCAAAAAAAAAACTACAGTGCCGATGTTCAGGTAATGAAGGCGCCACAGTGTGCCTCATTGATGTGTTTTTAATCGTTTTTTGACGCCGGTGGAGCTTTATGGACCATAGCAAGCTCTGTCTACACGGACAATACTTGTTAGTAGGATCAATTAATTGTTGCTTTTAGTCTTTTCATGGGATTTGTTGACAATGAGAAAAATATAGAATATCACTAATCCTTTACAACCACAGATTTACAACTAAAGCTCCGCTCCCATGTATCTCTACAGAGTTGTTAACTTAACTTTGCTATTGCTATTAGGTTGCATTATATGCCCTTGGGATCCCATATTGGAGCTGTGTCTGACTTTGAACATTTGTTGCTTTGTTAAATCTGTTGGCAGGCCAGAGAGCTATAGCAAAGTCAAAATGAATGCCTGAAGCTTGAACTTGTGATTTGCAGTGGTGGCTAGGTCAAAACTACTACTTTACTAAAGTACCCTGAATTTGGAAAGAAAGTAACATAAAGAAACCATAGAGTAACCTATGGAGTTATTAATGTAAACACACAACTTCAAGATGTCCTTATCAATTTCTGGAGCCTTTGCAAGATTTCAAAGCTTGCTCTAACTTCAGAGAGGGTCCACACACCTGATATGTAGAGACGGGTGAGGCAGCGATGAAGGGCGTGATTGACGTCTGTGCAATCATCCGATTGGTGGAGATGCTGTATGGCGAAGAGTAAAACCTACGGAAGCAAACAAGAAAAGGTTTAATTTTGACATCATTAATATCGCCAAACTTAGAAGCGGGTAAAGCTGAACCAAGAGCATGTTAAAAGACAGTACAATGTTGACAAAAATGAGATGCCAGTCAAGAGGCTTCTCTGCACATATGCTTTTAGCTCTTCAGATGTAGCCACATGCAAATGTGAAAATGAGCCTTTTGTACCTCTTTGTTTTAAACCACCCAGTGCACTTCAAGACACTGCTGACAAAATGGTTCAGACATCATCAAGGCTGTCATGGAAACAATAAATTTTGCAGCTTCACTCTGCGCCACACCATCAAAGACGTCTTCGAACGAGACTTGACACTCACCGGAGCACACATCATGTTACAAAGGAGTCTGCTCCACCGCTATGCATAATAATGAATTATCACCTTAATGTGTGAGTGGGTGAAGTATTTCAGTATTGCCCTTTATGTTCCGTCCTACGCATATTCCACTTAGCAGAGAAAGCTGCATCTGTAACATCTGTATTTTGCACTCTGTTTGCGTCTCTCCCTATACCTTTGTTTGCCCTTCTGATTTTGCTCCATCTTTTTTTTTTTCAGTTCACCCCTTCAACCCTGAAGCGGCAGAATGCTGTGGCTCGCAGTGCTTTATTTATCATTGTGTACCAAGAGAGGACATGTTTCATCCGCCAGGCCGTGTTGCTGTGCCCGATCGATCCCAAAGTGTCTGTTGACTGAATAATGGAGCAAGGGAGGGGAGCGAGAGAGAGGCAGAGACAGAGAGAAGCCCTCCCCCATCTATCTCTAACATAGCCACGACTGTATAAAAAGGTACTCGCCACAAATCAAGTCTTGCTTAATTGGGGGAGAAAAGTTCTTAAAAAACAAACACACTGTTGGTTTACTTTCAAACTACTACTGCCAAATATCACATTATCTAACATTTGCTGTATTTCATTCATAAAGATCTGCATCACACATAACATAATATCCAATCTATTCTTACAAGTGAGCTGACAGCTGAGCTCAGCAACCAGCAAGATACAGGAAAACATACTGTAGATGGATGGGTGCTACTTCACTGTGACACCAACACACATCTCATTTCGAGGGTGAAATGGGTTACCGAGGTGGTCACCTGCTCCGTTATTGCACTCTCTGTTTCACATTACATTTGTTCGGTCAGCGATAGCACGAACTCAGCTGCGAGATGCAAACCTTCAGGTATTTTTAAACTATTGCAGTCCTGGCCTCGTAGATGCAGTTGGTTTCCAACTGCCTGCGATAAGCTCCAGAGCGTGATTGTGCTTCACACGGACATCCAGCCTCGCTGTTGGGTTTTTTATGCTCTACTTGGTGTGTTGAAGCCTAAGTAGTAGTACATTATAGCTACAATGGGTACTCTCTACTTTTCCACAATACAATGTGGCTCACTTCCTTGGCTCCAGAAAGAAAAGTCTCATAAATTATTAGCGCTCTATATTTTCTCTTGCCAAGCCTCAGCTCTGGTTCATACGCAGGTTGATTGTGTGTTCTATCTTAGGCGTGTTGACGCTGGCTCAGATTACTTAGACTTTCCCTAAACTCCTTGAAGGGACATCGATGTTCTTTAACTTTACATTTGCACCTTTAAAGGGCCAGTGTGTAACATTTCAGGGGATCTATTAGCAGAAATGGAATATAATATTCATTATATATAATATAATCACCTGAAACTAAGAATTGTTGCGGTTTCATTAGCTTAGAATGAGCCCTTTATATCTACATAAGGTGTGGATCCTCTTCACGGAGTCCGCCATGTTGCTTCAAAATGTTTCTACAGTATCCCAGAACGGACAAACCAAACACTGGCTCTAGAGAGAGCCTTTCACATTTTTACGTTACCTGAAGGCCACTGTACTTCTCCGACACGCTGCGGTAACGTGAGCTGCAGAAACGTGAGCTGCGGAGTGCAAAACCGTGGTACCGCCAGCTGACTTCCGTTGCTCCTAAAGTAGTGTTGTTATGGTAAGGATGCTGAGGCGAACGGCGTTACCGCGGTTTTGGAAAGGGAGGAGTGAGCGGAGGGGGACTCAGTTGGTTGCAATCTAAAACCACACCACTAGATGCTCCCAAATCCTACACACTGTACCTTTAAGTATAATAATAATAATAATAATAATAATAATAATAATAATAATACTTTTTATTTTAATAGCACCTGTCATGGCACCCAAGGTCACAAGATCAACAATAAGACATACAATAAGCAACAAAGCACCTGTAATAAAACATCAATGAAATCAACAATAAGACATACATTAAGCAACAGACCCAAATCGGTATAAAATAAGATGCAGTTGTTGCAGTTAAAGAGAGTAACCTAGTTTAACATGATGGGTTTTAATAGCAGTTTTTAATTCTGTAATGTCCAGTATGTGGTTGCGAGGGGGAAGTGAGTTCCAAAGTGTGGGCGCAGCATAGCCTCATGTTCTTTGAGCAATAGCATTGTTTGTCTGCATTTAATGATGTGTTGCAACCTCACTTGAAATTGAAAAGCTTGAACAGATATACTGTATAGTGGATGGATCCAAGTTGGAGAAAGAACTGGAACACGTTTGTTAAAGTGGTGATCAGTAACAAGAAAAAAAAAACCCACACTCTTCTTCTGATCATGTAGCAGTGAGGATCCATTTTTTTCACTGTACAATTAATGTATGACTTGCATTAGAGATACTGTATTACTGTCATTGATGAATATAAATGAGTGAACGCAGCGCGGTTATTCAATATGGTTCTCTGATTGTGTTTATTGTATTTTTCATTAGAGTGATGTGTATTGAGAGAGAGAAATAGTAGGTAGAGGACAGATCCAAGGTTATTGATGGAGGCTATTAGCGCTGAGCAGCACGCTGTCAATAGAGACTCCAGAATGGCTGTTTAAACAATACACTAAACATGTAATTGCGAACAGCACATTACTACGGGATTGAATTTAAAACCTCTCCGTGAATCCCTGGTGTGACCTAGCCACACTGTCAGGAGTTTGCCCTGAAAAATTAGCGAATGATTTAGTGCCGACCTCGTTGATTTTTCGGTGGAGAAATGTGGGGGAGCATGCTAAAATACATATTTGTATGTGCATGTGTGTGGGCAGGAGAAACAGAGGAAAGAGAAGACAGATAGAAAGGCAGAGTAGGAGAGGTAAGAACAGAAGCAGGGAGAAAGAGAGAGAAGGATGGAGAGCAAACAGACCAGGAGGCAAGCGATTGAGAAAAGGAGAGCCAGAGAAAGTGAATTTTGTCTCCCTGATAAAAGAGAGGACAGGCTATAAGCCAAAGCAGTCTGGTTGGTTGGGACACATGTTTCGACTAACATCAGATTGGCATCAGACCCTAGAAACCAGCCGTCCTCAAGCTCGGAAAGACTCGCAAACCTGTAATTGATTCGTACCCTTCCCCTCTCCTTGGGCTGACTTTATTTTTGCCTTTGCCCTCCTCTTGACCCCGTCCGGCCCTCCCTTTTTACTCCCCCTTCCCTCCCTGCTTTTCGCCTCTCTAATTAGCTGCATTAGCATTTCACAGTCATTTAGCGATTCGCCGGAAGGAGCTCCGATGACCTCGGAAGAGAGGTCGAGAGGGCTTAAGCACCGCGAGTGCACAGATGCTCGCGCGTGAGCCTGCATTTACACATGCACCAGCACGCACACATACACAAGGACACCAGAGATGATTTAAAGTAAATCATCTGCTTGGATATGGAGAGTAGGAATTAGAACGAGAAAGGGACAACAACGTGAAGAAGAAGGGTGAGAGAGGAAAGAGTCGAAAACAGAACATTTTGGATAAGGTCAGACAAGCAGAAGAGGACTGGTTTAAAGGTGATATGAAGAAGGTAAAGGGAAGTGAAATGTGTTGCGCACAACAGGACAACGGTAAAGAAGAGGGGTAGGAAAAGGGAAAGTAGAGATACAAAGAGTAAGGAGGACGGAGTTGACAAGAAGGAGGAGAGGAGAAACACAGAGCTGGAGGGAAGCGTCTCCTGGGATCGCATCACCAGCAGCATTCCTAGCAGACAGGGCCGATCTCCAATTTCCCCTGAAACAGGCAGACACTCTCTGCACTCAGCCTGAGAGAACTGCAGATAGCCTCAGCTGACGAAAGTCTTACAGCGGCACTGCAACACCGCCCAACTTCCCTGTCTGCAATCAAAACGTACATGTCTGACAGCTTGTATGCATAGGTGCATAAATAAATACCCCATCTGCACCAGTCAGATGTGAGAGCGAGGGCAAGAGTGCGCGACAGGGTAAGAGACAGAGAGCGTGTGTGTGTGTTAATGACCCACGTGTCCTGTATCTGTTTACATATGCGTGCATGTTTGTGGTCTGCTCATTTGCATGCAAGTGCTCGTGTGCATATTAGCGCTTATGGTTGGCTGATGTGTGTGTTCATCTTCGCAGCTTCGCTGGTGTGGGGAGGTGTAAGGTTTGTAAAGGCTCATAAACAGGTGCTGTACAAATATTTGGCACGGGATGTGAATCAAAAGTAAAGTTTGCAGAAATCTAAAGTTGTTGACACAGTTTGTAAATCTGAGAAAAAAAACTCTCCACCTACCCGTTCTGCATCGCGGTGGGATCATACGTCAACGCCATACCACTCTGGAGAAAGAGATGAAGAGAGAGACATATACACCGAAAGGTTAAAATAATTAATTTGCCTTTTGAATCATCTGTGTTTACTCTCTCATTACGATATTGATATGTAAACATATAAAAGTTTGTAACTGACAAATGAACAAGCCAATGAAGGTAATCAATTGAGAGGTGGAGAGACAGCAGAGAGGAGAAGTAGTGATTCGTGATGTACAATAAAAAATGAACACAAAAGCTTTGACATGAAATTCAACAGTATAAACAAATGAGTGGGATACAAAGACCTGCTAAATAAAGAACATTTGATGATGTCCTCGGTAGCACAAAAATCTCAAATGAGCCCGTTAAAAGCACTCATGTACAATAGAATCATTCTGCATGAATCAGTGTGAGCCTGTGGACCACTTAAAGCTGTACTTATCCTGTTCAAAAATATCCACAGATATAGTAAAATACCTAAAAAAGGAACATTGAGGGACGATTGTTACAGCCCTGATAGTGTTACTGCATAAGAGGGATGGTCCTGGTTCAATGCACTCATAATATTTTAAACTAAGTTTGACTGAACATAACACAAAGCAGAAGATTTCTCATTTATATCTCATCTCATATCTCATATATCTCATATTGCGCCTTAGACATTAAATGTTCGAACATGTTTTTAAAGATTTCGAATAGATTTTGGTAAAAAAAAATAAAAAAAATAAATAAATAAATAAATAAATAAATAATCAACATATAAATTAACTTGTTTTACAAGATGATAATTAGCTATGTGAGAATACGCAGAATAAGACATGTCTTGATTGGACCAACTTTCGCCACAAACACCTCTTTTCAAACCAAATCTGGTAAACGCTGCTGTTCACTTCACTTGCATTTAACAACATGAAGGGATATTAAGAGGTGGAATATACAGTATGCACACAAAGGCAATAGAAAGCAAACCAACACTGGACGCCATGAACTGATCTGCTTGAGTTGAGCAAGTTTCAGATTGAGTGAAAATGAGCAGTTATTCCTTAATTGCCAATTGTACGGCTTTGTGAACACACAAAGGAGCAGAAAGGAGACAATCTGGAGGAAAATGAGAGAAACCGAAGTTCCTGGTAGTTTTTGAAACCAGTCTGTCTGAGCTGTCAAACACACAGTTGGTGCTTGTTGTCACAGCAAACATCTGTACTGTCAGTCAGGAAACTGACAGTGGCCAAAATGCACCAAAACTACTCAATGAGTCAAAACAAGCCCAAACTTCATTTCACTGACTGCAGCTTGCTAAAAAAAAAAAAAAAACTCTCACAGTTTGGGAGACAATTGTAAATATGTACTTGATATTAGGCTCCAGTTTTCAGCTCCACTGTGCATAATGTCACCATTTTTTAACTCAAAATATCGATCCACGATACATTGTTCACCCCAACTGCTATAAAAAAACTGCTCATGGAATAACAAGCGGACACCATTCTGTAATTTTCCTATAACAGTCTCCACCAGTTACAGGGATCACTTATTACTACACTACTCAGTATCAATGAAAAGGATTAGGTTTTTCTGCATTATATCAGTATCAGAAGAAAGTCAAAGCTACACAAGCGCATTGTAGTTGCTAAGTACTCTCTGTCTCCTCCTCTCCATTAAATGTTGTCCCTATTAAGTCAAGTGTTTATCATTAAGTGACACTTCTGTGACTCTCCGTATGTTTTTTATCTGTCTTTTTGTGCAAATAAATGAGACTGTACTTCTCGCTGCTGGGCTTTGAAAAAGATCTTCATCCACTTGACTGACTCTTGGCAACGTTGGAACAAACTTAAAGCAACAATAGTGTTTTAGTACTCTAATCTTTCTATCGCTGCCCCCCCCTCCTCTCCTATCTGCAGCCCAACACAAGTCATTTGGACTTGTTCTATATTCCACACAAGTCTCTTCTGTCTAAATTGGCACATGAGTTGAAAGTCTGCCCTGATCCTGAACTCTGCTGTAATGTTTGTTTTTTCCCCAAACACTGTTTCTAGCCAGGACTGGGGGAATATAGACTGCACAACCAATAAAAAGGAGAGCCAGAGATTGATGACAACAAATAGCAAAAATTAGTCATTCCAAAGCCCATGATTCATTTTCACACCAGCTCTTAAACAAACAACTGACTTAAAGCAGGTAAAAACTACATTACACATACACAAGAATCCTAGTTTTCACCTTGAGCTGAATTTGTCTTCACTGCTGTTTCCTGTGAATTGTCCTTTTGAACAGAAGATTTCTGAGCCAGAGTTAGAACATCTTGATGTTTGTATCTTGTCCTCTAAGTTTCCTTCATCTAACAGCAAAGACTGGACAACATTCCTCACTGCTGCATAATGCCAGCATTAGTGCACTAATGTGTAGAGATGTAACACTCATCTATCTCTGTGTGTGCATTCACAATGCATCCTCATGGATGGATTATTGAATGGACCTACCTGGAACAGGCCCAGGGGCCCAAAGGGTCAGGGGGGCCCCGGAACCAGAGCATCTGTCTGAAGTTACTGTTAACATCTCTTGTTGGAAAGACAGTCAAATGAAAGAGATGCAAAACAATGACAAAGAACTGCAAAAAAAACTACAAAGAAACACAAAACAACTACAAAGAGACACAAAACAACTACAAAGAGACATAAAACCACCACAAAAACAACTACAAAGAAACACAAAACAACTACAAAGAGACACAAAACAACTACAAAGAGACATAAAACCACCACAAAAACAATTACAAAGAAACACAAAACAACTACAAAGAGACATAAAATTACTATAGAGAAACACAAAACAATTGCAAAGAGATATAAAATGACTACGGAAAGACACAAAGCAGCTACAAAGAGACACAATACAACTACAAAGAGACATAAAACGACTACAAAAAGACATAAAAGGACTACAGAAAGAGACAAAGCAACTACAAAGAGACACAATACAACTACAAAGAGACATAAAACAACTACAAAGAGACACAAGACAACCACATACCCAATTTCAGAGAAACAAAACAACTACAAAGAGACAAAGAACACCAGAAAGATGAATACAGAGAGACACAAAATGGCCACAAGGAGACACAAAATGTTTGTAGTTTGTAGAAAAAGACACAAACGACACAAACAGACAGGACGCGTCGTTTGTACCTGTAGTCAGTTTGTGTCTTTTCCTATGTAGAAGGGGGGGGGGGGGCTTTTACATGTCTGTGCCCGTTGCCACATTGTCCACCAATGTGTATCCTATGTGTGTTTCTCTGCAGAAATCTGTTATATGAATGTGAGTGATTGTGTGTGTGATTTGTGCTCATGTCACAGTCCAAGGTCAGACTCATTTAGGAGCGAGCGGTTCTGGGAGATTAGGGTCGGCTGACTGAGTGTGAGGACGCAGTGCGGCCACGCAAAGCACCTCCACGGCCAGATGCCTCTATTAGTCTGCCTGGACTCGGAGGCCGGCTCAGACAAATGCATAAACCTCTGAAGAGATGCTTTTCCTCAGCAAGGCCAAGTGGAGCTTGTCTGGAGTTGGGCCACTGACAAATGTGTGAAGAATCCCACTGAAAGCACTGATCATATATTTTAAGCCCAGCTGACAATTCACAAATGTTGACAACAGGATAGAGAAAAAGAATCACTATTAACTAAGGCCTGATGTGATTTGTTATTTTTTGCTTTCACAAAAACTGCAATCTGTGCCTGCTACACACATGACGGCCGTGCACATACTGTGGCATCCTGTTTTTGTTGTGGCGGCTCTTCTTTCAGCACACATTTGTTTCAGCCTGGTTCCATTTCATTTCACTTCACCACCCTGCTCTTTTCAAACCTCCGTGTAATGCGAATGTTGGGAAACTGTTAAAAACTGCACTCGGTGTGTGGGTGGCGACATTATTATTCACTTTCCCTTGTTCTGTAAATTAAAGCTTTGGTATCGACACTAACAACTTCTGAACTCCCCACATTGTGCAACAGTCAATCTGCTTTCAATCCGCTGCACAAGGTTTCATTTCCTCTGAAGATGACAGACTGGAGGTGGGAGTTTCGACAAAAGGAAAAACAACTTGGCATTGGGGTCTTGCAGAAACCTTGTATTTCATATTTAACAATCTTTACACATGCCAGCTTTCATACTGTCAGCAGCATCTCTAATTCGGGCCTACAGTATGTTATTGGAAATGAAAGCTGATAATGACCCCGTAGGGGGGCCTGTCAAGTTATAGAAACTGATGTCAAAGGGAACATAAGCCAGATTTTTATGAAAATGATGACCTTTTAGACCTACTTTAATGTTCTCTGTGAGGCAGCTGTCGACACTGAGCTGTGAAATGCTGCAGTACAATCTGTTGTACTGTATCCAACAGTATTTCACTCTCACCTCTCTGACTATTATGATAAGATCACTGTTGTGCTTTTGCTAGAAAGCTGAGTAGGAAAAGGTTTAAAAGAGGTTTGTGGATATAGATATACTGTACTCATACTTGTGACTAAGCCAAAATAACACCACTTTTAGTTTTGTTAACTTTACTATTTCCTCTTAAAAACCCTCTCAGCAGACGCGGTGTATTCGTTCTGACGGTGAGATTTAGAAAACGTCTGCTGCGGCATTATTTTGCCTGAGGAAAAATTCTTTGTTGCTTTCTTTTATAGTAGCAGAGGGTAAAAAAAAGATTATGTTGTAACAAACTGATTGAAAGACATGGTTCTTGTGTTACAATTTGCCACGTGTATTTTAAGAAAAAGCTGGTGCGGCTGCTGAAGGGGATCTTTTACGATGGGTACTGCGAGCTTTATTTGATTTATTAAATACAGTTTTAAGCCTCACCTCTCCTTCCCGTGTCCACGGTCGGCCATTCTGGGGATATTTGACCTGGGTCTGCCTCTTCTTCTGGCCTCCGTCAGCAAACTTGCACAGCAACGGCTCTGCAGGGGCTGCAGAGTGAGTCAGACAGAGGGGGAGACAAGGACAAACACAGAGATGGATTAATCATCGTAATAGCAGGAAAAAGCGAAATTTCATGCATTAGGTTAAGTTACATTTCAAAGATAAGATTTAAATACAGGGTGTTATGCTTTGGCTTAAACAAAAACATAACATAAATCAATTGGACCTGAAAAAGGCACTCCAGCTCTTACATTTATCTCTTCCACCCCTAATCCAAACATCTAAACAACAGCAGTTATCGCTCCATCTCTACAACCCCTACAACCACACTTCGATAAAAGCAGCCTTGACGTGGAAACAAAGCCACGGGCTAATCATCAAAGAATGGTGAGCGCGGTTCAAACGACAAACCAAACAGGGATACTTAATACGCTAAATAACTCAACACAGCTTGACCCTGGGCGATAGACCGTGATTGTGATTGCTCCAAAGACAACATGGTCCTTTTCTGGACCAGAGAAAGAAGAAAGCCTTGATTACAAATAGGATTAGCTGAGTGTGACCTCCCATACAAAAGTTCACCAAACTCTAACTTCAACCTGATAGGCTGCAGTCCTCAAATACCCTACAGGCTTCTGAAATAGCAGGAAGTGGCTGGATTGGGGCAGGATTATCCGAAAGAAAAAAAGGCTTTGTTCTGTATCAATTATATTTTATAATTATATATTATAATATTTTATTTTAAAAGCATATTAGAAAGCAAGAAAGTGTGAATAATGGCTTCTATTTCTGGGAAATGCTTCAGCAACAGCATGACTCAACCATCACAATAAAAAGTATTATCCTAACATAAACCAGGACACTCAGAGAAGACAATTTGATGGCTTATGTAGTCAGATAGTCTCACACATATTGAATCACCATGGATCAAAGTAAATACTGCCCTCTTGGGTATACAGTTACCAAAGCGTGTGTCCTTCCAAAGACGTAGTATACAATTAGAAAATGTACGTATATAAATGTATATTTGTTATACAGTTAGAAAATGCCTATATTAGTGTAAATCATGTATTAGAAAATGAAATGAAAACTTCCACTTCACCAAAATGTATCCTGGACTTTAAAGGGGAACACCACCTAAATTAAAAATTCTAATATGTTTTATCCATGGCCTAAGAAAGTTCAATCAATATTTGTGAACATGAGTTACTCTCTCTCTCTCAAAGCCAGAAACCAGAGCAGTAAGTCTCAAACTTGTGATGTCGTAGGGTATAAATTCTGGAGCTGCTCCATAGACAATGAACAGAGGACTGATTTTGTGGACCCACAGAATGTTTTTTTCTGACGTTAAAATCTCTTAAGTTTGAGTTAATCACAGCCCTTATTTCAGGCATCTACTTAAAAACCCATTCAAAAATAACATTGAACTTCGAGACGAGGGAACCGGAAGTGCTAAAATGCTAACTCATTTCCGGGTATTAGGACTCCTGCAGCACTCTATGCAGAGCACTTGTCTTATGTTGAGAAGCCCTAAACTGTGATTGCAGCAGTGGAACGATGTCCAACAAGTGTTCTGTCCATGTCCCGATTCAGTTTTATAAAGACACCCCCTTGACTCTGAATTTGAATAAGCCACCCACTTTTAGGCATTGCCTCTCACTTGTTACTTTAATACGTCCTACAAGGCATGTTTGAGTCACTGACTGCATCTTATTAGCTGGCACTTGTGTCTTATTTAACTGCCAGTGATTTAAAACTGTAGAGAAAGTCAAATCCTCATTACTGTGTGTAGTTTAGAAATAAATTAGTTCTTAGAAGACATGGAATTCTATGAACTAGCAAAGGCAATATCATCATGCTGGTACTGATTTAACACATTATGAATGCAAAAGAAAAAACTACGCAATTACCTCACCTACTTCAAGAAAAATGTTCCTTCATCTCAATAAACTGAAAAATGAGAAGAGGTGTTCTCAGCGGAGGAAAGCATTCAGAGCTCAAGGTTGAGACGAGAGCTGTTTGGAATGCCTCGGGCCTCCAACGGTAAGTAGTCGGAGCAACACAGAGCTGTGTGATTATACTGCATTGAGGAATACTTTGTCATTATACTGTTTTAACTTGATTTTTATCTGAATAACAGACCACGCGGCTGGGCCTCTGTTCTCATCCCTCGCCTTTGCTATTCATCTTTCTCAATCACTCCCCTTCTCTCTCTCTCTCTTTTAGCCACTCTGCTGCATGCATTCATATACATTTGATAAACAGTCCTGTGTGTAGGTGTATGTGTGATTTGTGTGTGTGAACCACTATGTCTCAGTGTAGTTTCCTCCAGAAAAACAAGAGCTTGGCCCAGAAAGAAACACAAAAAATGGCCAAGATTTACAGGCAACGGATGTTTTTGTATCAAGATCAACAACAAAATCGAGAAGATACAGTGTGGTGAAAGAAATATTAGTCACTTTAGCTGAGGGAAGTTATTAAAGTTGGAAGCACTAAAACTATTGAAAAAAATATGTTTATACTGTTTATTTCTCAGCGTTATTAACTCACATACTGTGGGCCTTCATTCATCAGCAGCCCTGTTTGAGGTTTCGATGTGCATTAAAAAATCATAGCCCTTTTCAACCATAAAGTTCCAGGAACTGTGGAGTTACAGGAACAAAATTCAGTTACTAAAAGTCCCTTTAATGGAACCGTGTGTAGGATCTGGCGGTATCTAGCGGTGAGGTTGCAGATTACAACTTCTCCCGTGTGCCAATTGCTACGGTGGCCGACGGGAAAACGCAAATGGTCCTCTCTAGAGCCAGTTGGTCTGCACGTGGGAAGTGAGTGGTGAAGCAAGAGAGAGCGGCGGCGACGGGAGCAAGTAACGTTATCGACTCCGGCCCAAACAGGAAATGTTAACAGTGTTTGGTTTGTCCGTTCTGGGCTACTGTTGAAACATGGCAGTGCAACATGGCGGACTCCGTGGAGAGGGGAACCGCTCCCTATGTAGATATAAACGGCTCATCCTAACAAAAACTTAACGATTCTTATTTTCAGATGATTATACACTAAAGAAAACGTTCTTATTAATATTATATTCCATTTCTGCCAATAGATCCACCTAAATGTTACACACTATTCCTTTAACACATTCCTGCTTGTGTTTTTATTGCATCAAAGAAACTGTGAAGATTAGGCAAATTAGTCCAATAACACATTAAAAAGAGAGTGCTGTTTGAGACACAATTTTTCACAGTCATTTTGTTGTTCTTTGCTGCGCAACATCAATGTTTGCATGGATGTAATGACAGGATGCAAAAGAGAAATGCATGCAATGCAATCTGAGAGCAAATAACAGTAATACCCCAAGAGCTGGGACTTTTTGGCACCAGGAACTAAGGTCAGAAGAACTCCATTCAGACTCTTGTTCCACCAGTCGAAACGGGAACATTTCTGGGGTGGCTATTAGTGTTAATTTGTGAGACTATGGCAAAACCTCTAGTGATAAGTAGTCTGTGTAATGCAAATGTAAAAGCTTTCATGAGTTGGGTTTAGGTTGAAACAATACATAATAATAATAAGTAATAATGGGTGATAGAGAGATGAAAAGAGGAACATTTTTCATATAAAATAGAATTCTAATTTTCAATTTAGAATAAGATTAAGTCCAGAATATGATAAAAGACACATTTGAGAATGATGTGGGCAAGATTAAACTGTCAGGTTTATAAGAGAGGGAAATAATGTATTTATGCCCTCACAAGTTAGAAGTTCATTGATGTGTGTGTATTTGTAAATGATTCCTACTTCATAAGTATGAGACAATATGTGACGTGAGGACACACACACTTGATATAGACTTAAAGGCAGCATCTGTGTTCTGTTGCTGTTTTGTTTTACCGGTATGACAGACAGAGAAAGCCACGTTGTCGGCGGCTGACAACTTGTCAAGTTTATAGTCAGGACACTTTCTTCTCTGTCTTCTCTAAAGCGCCACACAAAGATACAGAAGAAGCTCCTGCTGATCTAAAACAAGTGTTCGTCCTCAGTATTTGCATGAAAAGGATACCTCTGTGTTTTGAATTGAATCTGTTATTTTTATGCACCAGGCTTATCACAAAAATGGGGACATTTATTGTTAGAATTAGTGATGCAAAAATGCTAAGTAGCTGATCCTAAGAGAGCAAAATAAAAGTAATCTAGAAATGTCAGTTCCCATGATGTGACAGATGCTTGCTAAAGAATGACAGGATGAATTTAATTCACTTCTTGGTGTCCCTCATACTAACATCCAGTGAGTAAAGCATGCAACATGATAACAGGGACATTTCTGTGGAGTACAGACATACAAATTCACATACAACATTGCTGCAATCTGTTTTTGTATCAGAGCTGGTGTAATGGCTCCAGACATGGAGTGCTATGGGCCAGTGTTTACATGCACAAACAAGCCCACGCACGCACGCACGCACGCACGCACGCACGCACGCACGCACGCACGCACGCACGCACACACATCAATAGTTTTATAATATTTTGGTTGCCTTAGTGCATCTGGAGCTTGGATTTAGTGTTTTTCAGAGGCTGCTGCAGGAGGCCAATATTTAGTTGTGCAGGACCTTTGAACAGGCCCGTAAATGGAGAAAGTTGTGTCTCCTTTTTCTATAAATAATTCTAATTTTTGTACACTGCTGCCACATTCTTGGATACCTGGAGTCTAATCCTATTATTATTTAAATCTGACAAGTCAGATTATACTGTCATGGTATCTCACAATACCGGCAAAATAACACATAAAATACAGAGAAGATTAAGTGTTTGAGATGTAGCTTAAGACAGCAAACTAATTGAAATAAAAGAATAACTTGAAATGTATGACTAACACAAAATAATGTTTGTTCCTGCATGTGCATATATACAGTATATAATATATATACAGTATACACATTCATTACGGCTGTCAAGTGAACAAGATAACACAAATTCGTTTTCACAACACTAATTTCTTTAACGCATTAAAGCATTTTCAAGATACTGCCTTCATATGAAAGTAAGTAAGGAATCCACTTGTACATTGTCATACTAGCTTGTCACAAAAGAGAATAAATAACGCTCCAAACTTGCACTAAATTTTGGCGAGGAATAACTGTCATGTCCATTTCCAAAGGGGTCCCTTGACCTCTGACCTCCAGATCAGTGAATGTAAATGGGTTCTATGGGTACCCACGAGTCTCCCCTTTACAGACATGCCCACTTTATGATAATCACATGCAGTTTGGGGCAAGTCATAGTGAAGTCAGCACACTGACACACTGACAGCTGTTGTTGCCTGTTGGGCTGCAGTTTGCCATGTTATGATCTGAGCATATTGTTTTATGCTAAATGCAGAACCTGTGAGGGTTTCTGGACGATATCTGTCATTGTTTTGTGTTGTTCATTGATTTACAATAATAAATATATTCATACATTTACCTAAAGCAGCATCTTTGCCCACTCTCCCTGTATGTTACATTTTGAACAGATAACAAAATGTATTTTAATCGCTTGACAGACCATATATATATATATATATATATATATATATAAATATATATATATAAATATATATATATATATAAATATATATATATAAATATATATATATATATATATATAGATAGATAGATAGATAGATAGATAGATAGAGCAGATATATGTGTGTGTGTGTGTGTGTGTGTGTGTGTGTGTGTGTGTGTGTGTGTGTGTGTGTGTGTGTGTGTTTATGACTGTGTGTGCCTGTGCTCCTGTTTGAGTGAAAAGGGAAACAGAGTCAATATAACTAAATGTCTTGTTGAAAAAGTATTTTTTTGGTGTTGCTATTGTTGATTATCACCTTAATATGCCATAATTTGTCATTAATGCAAAATTAGCTTTACAAGCCAGAATTTTAATGCGGCACAAACGGTGAAAGGATTTCCACTGGCGATTAATTAATCAGTACTGGCTAATGTGCACAAAGTTAAAAGGATACAAATCAGCCAACCTGTGAAGGCATTTTGTCTATTGAGTCATTTAATTAAAACAGTTAATCTGTTTAACAGAGCCATTACCTTTGGTATAGTCTAATTGCTCATCTGTATTTTACCTCTACAGAGGAAATCCAGGGTGAGGCATTTAAAATGATGCAAAATGACTTTCACAGTCTCTACAAGCACTCCAGTGTGTAGTACTACAGTATAAAAGCAATATCATAGCAGCTGAAGAAATATCCAAAATAGTTTTATTCACATCGTATTCCAGCTACTGTATAATGCAAAAACAGACAAGTGTAGCATCACTGCTGTATTAGCTTTAGCTGATGCCTGTGGTGGCAGAATTATGATATCATGCATTTCTCTGAGGGAGAAAATAATTCACTTTATATTCATTCACAGGCACAATGACAAGCGCCATAAATACAGATGATGATAATGAAAATAACGAATGTTATTTATTCCTATGAGGGAAACTTAGTCGCCACACAATCAGGAGGCAACAACAACCGCAGAGCATCCAGAGACGAGATTACCTGTCTGCTCAGTCTGGTGCATCAAATTAATTATTCAGCTTGCTTTCACAGTTACATTACTACAATCTGTTGCATTTCACAGGAGGGCTTTAAAAGGAAGAAGGACATTTTTAATTGTCAGTTTGACCCCTGCTGCTCTCACTCTTGCGGCTCTGTAACACGAAGTAATGAATTCATGATGAATTCGCGAACAGCTGCGTCTGCCCCCTAAAATGGGTCAGTTTTAGGCATGTCAAGTTAATTAACATTGTCTGAATCAAATATATGGATATCTAAAGAGTTCAGATATGTAAATTCTTAGTAAACAGGACATGGATTTAAAGAAATGAAATTCAGTCCAAATCGAATGAGCAAAAAATGATTGCTGCAGTCACGCATACATCGATCTTTGTAGTGCTAAGCACAACAACATTCCCCTTCTTACTCTGGAATGTGTTCTTCTTGTTAGTGTCCCGCCAGGAAAGGAGTTTGTGTGGGAAATCCCAACATCATCGCTTAGTTTGTAGAGCAAACTGCTGCACCGTGCAGACAACTGCTCGGGTCTCATAGAAAATGAATGGAGGCAGAATAGGCTGCTCAGTGGATGTTCACCGTATCAGAAAGAGTCAGTGTGGATCCAAACAGTGAGCAGACACACTGAGGAGAGAAATCTTTATTTTTGTTCTATTAAATTTATACTCTAGTCACATTTGATCACATACCTGGTTTATTATTCATAAAGGTGTTATTCTAATCTCTTTTTGTTACGCAAGTGGGCAGAAATAAAGACATCTTTATTGACCCGGTGAGTAACAGGAGCTTTTGTATTATACAGAACAAGTTGTAACCCAACGTACTATATGCACATCATGTTTTGTTCGTTCACATATTCAGGTATGAAACGATAACAGATGTTAAGCTTTTCTATGATGACTAGATCCCTAGATGATCTAGTCTACATCCAGTTATGGATTTAGGAAGTTAATGACATTGGAAATAAATAAAATGCAGATTTTATAGTCTACACAGCCTTTGTTTGTGTTCCAATAATTTGTCATTGGCTTGACTTGGGGGGAGGTTGTCCTTGGTATTTGGTCCATGTATTTAATTTTAATCATCATAATATATTCTAGGTACATCTGTAGCACTTGAGACATGTAGTAATCTTTCAAAATAACATACATTAACATAAAAATATTGTAATTTTGTATTTGTTAAATCATCTATCAAGCCAAAAGCCTAAAGTTTCAAACTGAATCTGAATATCTTGTTTTTTCTTCGCTGTAAAATGTGCTTCTGAGTTTCATCTCTATGAGGAATGTGTGAACTAAAATACTCAAAGACTAAAAAAAAAAAGACCCACCCACACATAGAGCTACAATGTGGTTTGTGTACTGTAGTTCTGCGTCACTGTAGTCAATGCTACCAAACAACATAAGTCGTTGCCAAGAGCTGCAAACTTGACAGGGAACAGACAAAATACTATATGTGTTTGTCCAAATTGGGAACTGTTTACGAGATTTAGTTGTCCTCATTAACCAAGGCTTGCAGTAGTTGATTTACCAGTTTAATTTATCCATCAAAGTGTCAATGCTTTGTGGATCAGAAAGTGAATAGTTTCACTCCAGTTTTTGTGTTTTCTTTGCTTCATTTGGGGGGAAAAAAACCCACTGGGACATCCTGTCGCTGCAGAGACAGGCAATGCAAATGGGAAATAAAAGATGTGAAGACCGCAAGAGATGTCAATAAAATGCCAGAGAGGTCGGTTGTTTGCCTGTCTGGACGTGTGTGTGTGTGTATATGTGAATGCTAAACGGTAGAAGAAGAAATAGTGCTTTACTGATTCGAAATGGAGTTTTCAATCTGTGGCGTTTTGTGTTTAACCGACAGGATGTGTACATAGGTAGCAGAGTGGGTGGATTGTACTGTGAAGAGTGGATCCCATACTGTTACCACTCATTGGAGCTGTGGGATATTGCAAACCACAGTAGGGCAACATAGAAACTGTTAAAACTCTAGCAGAGCAAACAAACATATCCATCTGTGTTCTGGTGATAGGGGCAAAGGGAAAATAAATAGGAGGTAAAGAAAAATATGGGGGCGGATGACACACAACAGGTTACTCTAGATGCACCTGTGCCGGAGATACTTTAGATCGTTGCTTTGGTGTTTTAAAGCAAGGCACCAATCTGTAGGTAAGTAAAAAACCTTAACCTGGTTTCAGCTTTCATTGTTGGAAGAGAGGGAATATCATATAAGTGGGTCCCTTTCCCTCAAATGGAAAAAATCTCATTTAAAACACAATCCAATCCATTAGCAAGCAACATGGGAAATCATCCAGTTGGAAAATGGGATCCAATCCCCAAATGTGACAAAATGAGGAATCCCTCAGCTGTCCTTTTTTTTTTTTCTTTAAGACACCCGGCATCAAAGAGCTCAAAGCCCTGAAGAACAATGTGTACTCTAGAGGGTTACTTGTTCAAGCATCGCATATGAGAGGACAGCAACTGTTTGCCACCGAAATCAAGAAATATGTATGTTTATTCATATTGCCATAAGCAATTTTACAGCATTAAAATTTCATACATATGTCTGCTGCAATAAACAAAAAAGTAAGAACTGTAAGCTGAGGACACACAGAACTGAGATTTAGAAGATATTTACACTCTCACTTTGAAAGTAAACTGAGATGATCTGTGTGTCTCAAGCCCCCGAGGAAGAGCGCACATTTTCGTAGTGGCCAAACGGCGGTACTACAACTTCCGTGTCCGTCACGTGATGCCATTGGACCGAAAAAGACTTTTCCCTATAGACTTACATTGGGAAAGAGACGTCTGTAACTCAGCGGATCATTTTTTTTTAGGTGAATCAAGTTCCCAGTATGAACACTTGAAAAGCCCTTATTTAAATCATTACGTCCTAAAAGTTGTAAAATGCACTAATAGCCAAATCCAGAGTTATTTCCCTTCCTCTGTTCATGCGATTGAGACTGAGAGAGCGGCTGGGAGGCGGAGTTAAAGAAAACGCTACTGCGCCTGCTCTATGGGACTTTACCACTCGGCAGTCGAGCCATTTTGGCTTCATGCACCACTGAGCAACTCTCATAGGAATGAGCGGGAGCCCGTCTCCAACGTTGTATCCAGTTCTCTTTATACATCCATGGTGTGGCTGCCCATCTAAAGTAGGAACTGACATTGACTACCACTCACCGAACCATTCCCTGACTGCAAGTTCAATACATTTACTACATTTTCTCATCATACACACAAAGCAACCCAAAGACAATTGGCTGTGAGACAAGTAGGAATAAAATATATTGATGCACTGGCATATTTATTTAAGAATTTAATTCCCAAAATGATGTTAAGATAACACCAAATGTCTTTGCAACTTTCAGAACTTGACAGCATTGATGTGACGCTTCAAAAGCATCATATTTTAACAGTCAAAGCTATGTTTGAGTGAAGAATAAGCGACTCCAAACAACACACGTGAGCTGACTCGGTCTGGCAGTGCAGTACTGCCGCATAATTACACTATTTTTTTTTCTCAGTACAGCCTTGTTCCATTTTTATCCTCCATTATCAGGAACATCAAATAAAATTCATTTCCCATTTATGAAAGTATTGAACCACTTCTGCAATGAATGGGGGCTTAATGCCTCATGATCATACCAGATACATTTATTATTGAACCTACTGAATGATAATGGGCCTTCTCTGAGACCTGGACTCTTTTCATTCCTGTCCTCCATTTGTCTTACCATTAGGGGATGGCAGGTCAAAGAGAACTAATAAAACTACAACACTATATCAGATAGTGGGAGAGAAAGAGAGAAAGAATGATTAGAAAACAAGGTAAAAGAGGAAAAAGAGATTAGATGTTGGACAGAGGTGATAGAGTGAGAGAGAGGATAATTGGGAGGAGACAAAGAAATAACATAAACAGAGAAAAAGACGTAAAGGGGAAATGCAAATGACGAGAATGAGTAATATAGGGAGGCAAATTTCTCTTTCTTTTCCAGAACCATTCGTCTAATTATTTATTTATGTTAAGTAATACAGTAGCTGACCAGGTCATATGTAGTTGCTGTTTTTGTAACACAAAAAGTGAACACAGCTCATGATTTAATCATTCAAGAATTTAAAGTTTAAACTGCAATGCATTTGTATTATTGGGCTGCATGAGTATCAAATCAGGACTTATTATTACCAAATCTCAAATAAGCATAATCAACAAGATCTCTTGAGAAATTCTCAACCTTTAGTGAAGGGTCTTGTGTACTTGCTGTATGAGGAGTAAATTGTAAAAAATAATTTTAATAGAATTATATTAATTACTGTTTGGGGGTTTTATTTTTATATGAATAAAAAGAAAATAAATATACAAGGAAGACGTATTCCTTAAAATGGAATTTGTATGTTTTATTCCAGTTATCTCACACAGATTTGACTCTCAGCTCTGGTGTTGAGAAAGATTTGCTAATGTGCATAATAATAATAATATAGACTCAATAATTCTTGACCAGAGATGTAAGATATTAATCAAGTTTTAGAGTAGATTTTCACTTCGTAAGTAGTAGAGGAGATGCCCGGTGATATTTTTCTCCCTGGTCCATGAAATCAAAAGAAATGCAGAATCATCGCTTCATGTTTTTATCTTTGGGCACACCTTTGAAGTCAACATTCCTGCTATTTTTGGTCTGTTTTCGTTATTAAGTGCTGACTGTTTGATCTGTCATCGAGAACAAGAAAGATTTATTACATCAAGCTCGTACAGGAAGTGACATGGTTGTGATGAAGCTGCTCTTTATGGCTGGATAGGGAGAGCTTCCCACCGGTGCCGACTCTCTCCCTCACAGCATGGAGGCACAACATTATCGAACGACGAGCACAGAGAAGACAGAATTACAACGTCTAGTAAATACACAGACTCTGATTACTCGATTTACACACCAGATTGGAATGTCGAATATGCAGGACAGCTCTACTCACTAAACGTGATGAGACATTATAGCAGTAAAGATGTTTCCAACACGTTATTTATGGAGAACAAAAGCTGTGGGGCCGCTCTAAAGACCTGTGAAACAATACGAACCTATTCTAGATATTCATAACAATGAAGACAATATACATATGTATAAAGTTTGACTAAAATCCAGCACTTTCTGTATCAATAAAAGGTAAAGAGCAGAGAAATCCAAGTCTATGTCCAATCTAGACACTCTATCTCTATGACAGTAACCACCAGTAGAAGTCAGAAAGCTGCCGATCAATGGACTTCCTGTTAACGAGAGCTGATGGAAGCTCTGGTCATGTGATCAATTTCTGCATTTATCTCGCAGTTGGACGGTAAAATATTGCCGTTGCCCATCAATACATCAGCCGGGACGGACAGACTGTGGTATCAATCAGAGGGACACAGACACACTTCACTCAATGATATGCACACATACATTAGCACATCACACTGTATCAGAAAAGCAGGTTTAACCTTTGATAACAGTGATTTTTTGTTGTTAAGTAATGTAGTGTAAGTAATAAGCAGAATAACAACTATGTAATGTCACTGCAACAGCCTCAGAAATGCCACAGACTGTCAGTGACACAGAAAACCAGTGACATAAATCAACAGAACCTGGCTCTGTGTATTAGATCGGTAAAACAGTGTATTTGTGTGTGTTTTTTGGATCAGTCACAGAGGGTCTGGTTGTCCAGATTCTCCCAATTTCACCGGTTTGTGAGCCCAGAGCAACTGAACTGGTCAACATACGTCAACACACTCACTCGCATACACACACTGGAGAAAATGGACACTCCTGGCAAAGACAAGAAATGCATCTCTTTCAGTATAGAGGTCATTGACTTGGTGGGTATAGAAAGAGTGAGTGTATCTATGTGTGCAATTTTAAGTTGAAATCTGAATTAATTGATTTTTTTGGCCACTTTGATGTAGCACAACAAGATGTTCAGTAAATACAACATTGACATACTATCATCTTATAAAAGTTGTTATGATGAACGTGTTAGCTGTTGCTTATTTATACATCCAGCAGATACATTAGCTTTCATTTGGGGGGGGGGGGGTCCTGTTTCTGTCCACCTGATCAAGTCCAATATTCAGTCTACTTTTAGCTCTGTTTTGGTCTCCAATAACTGCTGAGGAAAATATCAGGCGATGTAGTTGCTAAATGCTCCACTATGTTCACGAGCTAGTCTAGGCTAAATGTCTGAATGCTGTTGGGAAGATAGCATACAGTGGCGTTTTAGGGCTTTTTCACTGAAAAAAAGCTCACTGAGAAAGGAAATGAGAAGGATGAGAGCTATGATACTAAAATAAAACAGTAAAGTTAGAAGCCTCAAGACCAAAACAATGAGCTGAAAGATGCTAAAAAGCTCTATAGAGCAGAGCTGGGTGATAATTCACTGTAGGTTCATCACTATGAGAGATCTCTCTGACACTACACATAGTCACTTCATACATTGATAATATGAAAATATTGATTAGAGTAGCTTTAAGTTAGTTAAGAATCTATCAGTGCACACCAGTCACCAGTAGCTTTCAAAATGTATTCTGTCACAGGCAGTACAGGCAAATTAAACTCATTTATTAACATGATAACTGGGTCAATAATCTAACAATAACATGCACCACAGCAGTTTTCTTTTTGGATTTGTCATTGAATGAGCTTGTCAACCTGCACACACTGGCACAACCATGAATCTCATGACTGTTTACTGTACTGATAGTCATAGTTTATGATGGAGCAGTTAAGATTCTGTGTTTCTCACACACACAGGCTGCAGAAAGCAGGATGTGATGATACATCATACACAGCTATACCTCACAGTATATAGAAGTACAGCAGTGTGTGTGTGTGTGTATCCAGGTGAGAAACTGAGCCGCCCACCATGCTGTACCTCACAGATCATACTGCAGGTCACGGGGCAAAAGCTCGCTCTAGTCTGTACTTCATTTCCATTTTCTTCAGTGTGGTGCAGCTCCCATCTCTTTATCTATATTTGATGCTCCTGTATCTCCATCTCTTCTCTACTCTCTCAGTCTGTGTCACTTTCAGTTTGCTTCTCCCCACCTCAGCTTTCTCTTTTCACCCACCTTGTCCCTGTTCTGTTATCTCAACTCCTGTTTAGTCACCCCACTTGGCTTACTCTCTCTATATGTCATTCTCTCTCACACCCACACACCCATTGTCATGACATCCCCAATCTCATCCTCATTGCATCTCCTCGTCTCCCATTCTTTCTCCCTCCCTTACTGTCTCTCCCTACACCTCATCCTTCCTCTTCTCTCTTTCCCTGGTACGTGAATGTGTGCGTCTCAATGTGTCCTGCACAGTCAATAGCCAATTAATCACTCAGATCTTCCTGCTAAATCAACTCAAGGTGGTCTAAGGAGTGGGACAGAGAGAGAAAGAGAGCAGTAGAGATGATGCTGATACATTATCAGCCGCGCTGACGCTGCTTGTACACAGACAGATGTTGTAACACCAAAAGGCGGAGATGTCCCATGCGCGACTGTAGCCGATAAAACATGTGATTCATTCATGAAAATACAGTGATAGCTGCGGCAGTTAAGGCCTTTACACACCGGTGGCGTTTTTTTCGTGCAATAAATTCGCACGTCAATACATTTTTTCAAACTTTTTTTTTTTGTTATTACTACTTTCACACAGAATGTGAATATTACATGGCGAAAAGGCTACAGAATTTTTTTCCAGAACAAGGTTGATTTCCTGAGCTTTCGCATCGCGAATAAAGTCATCAACCAATCACGTTGTGCAGAACCAGTTGAGTTGTGCCTACATTTATGATTCATAACAACACGGAAGCTGTGTACCAGGACACCAAACTTTATTACTCCTTTCAACCTTGACAAAGGCAGCGCATATCAGATCCACTCCTTCCATTTTTACCTTTCACAATAAAAGCCCTAGACATATAATATTCGCAGGCGAATATTTCGCATTTTCCTGTCATTTATTCGTTATGCCCCCGGTGTGTAAAGGCCTTTATGGGTGTATTTAATCAAATCTGATCAATGTGTTTATATTTCTCAAACTAATGTACTGAAGATAAGTATAATTTGGTTATAGGTAACACAACTCAGGTACTGTATTTGTACTGGCATTAAAGATTTGCAAACAATACCCAGCTCTCCACCTTATCATGATGTGCACAGGTGAAACACGACAAGACCGCTGTGTTCTCACCAATAAGACACAAAAGATGACCTCCGTTACATTTTATCAACACATACAAACCTATGAACTTATTGGAGGTGCTTTTAAAGGCTGGCGGCAAACTGAGTTAAAATAATACGTTAAAATAGTCTGACCTTTGAGTGCAGCAACCTTGGTGTGTGTAGGAAGATTGAGTGTATGATGCCACACAGTGCTGCATCTGAATGAGCACCCTGACCTATGGAGAAACGCCTTGCTCTCGCTATAGGAAAACACAAGCTTTGCCAGTGTAACACAACTGTCTCGGTGATCGAAACCTACCTGTCATGCCTGGAGGGGTTTTCAAGAATTTCCCGTTGAAATTTTGAATCACCACGTCACACTTCTCTGTCGACTCCATCCTGACGGAGAGAGAGAAAGACAGACTTGAAGACAATCGGCTCCTTACGTTACTATTCGACCATCACGAAAGGCGCTGTGGTTCTTAAAAAAGTGTGAATGTACTGTGGATATGTTGGCATGCAAATGTGTCCCGCAATACGATAAGTACATTTAATGCCTGCCTATTGCGCTCGTTTGTCTATGCGTGATTGAGCAAAACGCCTGAGGTACTGTCGGGCTGCGTGTGTGTGTCTGTGTGCGTTTGTGTGTCTGCGTGTTTTCTATGGGGTTTCCTCTCCTTTGTCCGGGTTTAAAAGCTCCATTCAGTCTGATCTGTTGTGTGTCATGTCCTCTTTGTCTGCCCCATTCAGCTCTGCTCACCCAATCACAGCTCAATGACTAATTGCCTGCTTGGCAAGTAAAAGCCAGTGTGTGTGTGTGTGTGTGTGTGTGTGTGTGTGTGTGTGTGTGTGTGTGTGAGAGAGAAAAATGGTGACGTGTGAGAGGAACTGTGTGCGTGTGGTATGTGAGCATGCATGTCTCTGTGTGTGTCTTGAGTTTTCTACACATAGCCGGTGAACCTGAATGGAGCCCCGACTGCATTTTAATCACTGGCACACTCCACGGTGTAACTGAGAAGACCACACATACACACAACACGCACACGCACACGCACACACACACACACACACACACACACACACACACACACACACACACACACACACACACACACACACACACACACGCACGCACGCACACACACACACACACACACACACAGGAGGGTGAAGAGGCCAAGGTTACAGGAATGTGCAGTTGTATCATTACAACTAGATTTCCTTTGGTTTTAAATGGCAGGGAGTCAACTGAGGGGGACGGTGCCTCTTGAAACTGAAAAAATTAATTTGCGAGTGTGATAACTGTGAATCTGTATTATGTTGTGCCTGATAAGTAATTATTGTTTGTCCAGCAAAAGCCTACATCTAAATACATCTGGATGTGATTGACAATTGGCATGTAAGATTCAGCAGCAACAGAAAATCATAGCTGACGGTGGGAAATGTGACATCAGTTCCAGTTTGTGTGCATGCATGCGTCTCTCTCCGTGCATACCGAGCAAAGCCGACTCCTCTGCTCAGGCCGTTGGCGTCCCTCAGTATTCTTGTGGAAATGACGTGACCGAAGGGCTTCAGCATGTTCTCCAGCTCCTGCTCATCCATGGACAGTGGCAGGTTGGAGATGTAAAGGTTGGTGGGATCCTGCTCCTGTTGCTGTTGGGAGAGACAGAAGATGTGGACATAGTTATCAACGAGGGCTATCAATCATTCAAATGTTTACTCGTGAATAATCACACTTTAAAGGGAGATTTGACAAGTATTTAATACTCTTATCAACATGGGAGTGGGCAAATATGCTGCTTTATGCAAATGTATATATATATTTATTATTATTATTAACACCAAACAATGACAGATATTGTCCAGAAACCCTCACAGGTTCTGCATTTAGCATAGAAAATATGCTCAAATGATAACATGGCAAACTGCAGCCTAACAGGCAACAACACCGACACGCAGCAGGGTTCAGTTCAACAACGAGAAGCTCTGGTTCACTTCAACAACGAGAAGCTCTGGTTCAGTTCAACAACGAGAAGCTCTGGTTCAGTTCAACAACGAGAAGCTCTGGTTCACAGCCAAGCTCAAACAGCTTCGTTTGGTCAAGGAAGAGGCACTTAGGCTGTTTGCACACCAGCAATATTTGCACTATCTGTTTGTATTTTTATACTATGTTTATTTTTTGTTATATCTTGTATTTCATATTGGTAGAATTTCAATTTTTTATTCTTATTTTATTCTAACATTTTAATTATTCTATTGTTATTTTTACTGTTTATTTGCACCAACGAACCAAAGCAAATTCCTAGTGTATACCTGATACACCTGGCAATAAACAAGATTCTGATTCTGAACAGCTGTCAGTGTGTCAGTGTGCTGACTTGACTATGACTTGCCCCAAACTGCATGTGATTATCATAAAGTGGGCATGTCTGTAAAGGGGAGACTCGTGGGTACCCATAGAACCCATTTTCACCCCTTTGAATATGGCTATGATAGTTTTTCCTCGCCAAAATTTAGCGCAAGTTTGGAGCGTTATTTAACCTCCTTCGCGACAAGCTAGTATGATGTATGACATATGGTTGGTACCAATGGATTCATTAGGTTTTCTAGTTTCATATGATGCCAGTATCTTCACTCGAGCTTTAAAAACCGAGCTTGCTACAACCTCCGAAAGATCAATTGTGTTATTTAATGCGTTAAAGTAATTAGTGGCGTTAAAACGACTTTAAGTTAACGCATTATTATCGCGTTAACTCTTACAGCCCTAATTATCAACACTTAATTTTGTCCTGCATAGGCAAAAGTTTCAATGCCAAGAAGAAAGGAGAAGTTGTATATTTCAGTCTAATTGTAAAGACTTGAGCACTGATTGAAAATGTCTCTCTGAAACCTTGAAAATAATCACTGGGTCTCGCGATAGATGCTTTTATGCTATTTATTCTTAATAATCAATCATTCACAAAACTATTCTCTGATAGATCAACAGTTCACATGCATAGAAATGGACTGGTGGAGTACAGATGTTGGATTCATCCTCACTTGTGCTAAGCAAAACAGTTATTTTCCTTTTAAGTGTGTAAAATGCTCAAACTGAAGTAAGAGAAATAAAAGAGTTTACTATAAGCCTCCCCTAAAAGCTGGTTTTGCAGCAGTAAGTGCATTAAAGGTTAACGCAGTGCCATTTAAGTTCTTTATTTCCATATTTATGACTGAATATCCCACTGCAAAAATATCTGTGAATTTAACTCAAGTGGCAAACCCTCCTCAAAAGAGGAATAAACATTTCATTGAAAAGGCAGCGCATCGGCTTCACACTCGGAACCCCTGAAGCAATAAGGAAACCCCCTCCGGATTCATACATATGAACCGAGTTGCATTAAACATTTTCAAGAGGATGAGGGAACTTCCTTCTAATGTGCCTCTCAGTTAGTTAGACTGGTGTACTTCAATTATTTTTGTTCTGTTTAGCAGCACTCCATTGAAATTATCCTCCGCAGGAGACCAAAGCTTGCGTGTGTGTGTGTGTGTGTGTGTGTGTGTGTGTGTGTGTGTGTGTGTGTGTGTGTGTGTGTGTGTGTGTGTGTGTGTGTGTGTGTGTGTGTGTGTGTGTGTGTGTGTGTGTGTGTGTGTGTGTGTGTGTGTGTGTGTGTGTGTGTGTGTGTGTGTGTGTGTGTGTGTGTGTGTGTGTGTGTGTGTGTGTGTGTGTGTGTGTGTGTGTTACTAGACTGCTGGCAAATTAAAGAGGGATTGATGCAGGAGAGGGTTTGATGGAGGATGCTCCATTTTGCTACTGAGACAGCCAGAAAGGAAGAGTGACGAAGAGAGAAAAAGGGGTGTAATACACACATGTCCTATAAATCCTAACTACATGATTTCAAGACATTACTTCATAATTTCATATAACCATTTGGATACATATTTCCCCAGAATGCCTCTGTAAACACTTCTGGGGTGTTTCATTGCTTCATGTGTTTATGGCTGCGTCGGCTATATCTCTCCTCTGTGTCGTAATGATGCTAGCCTATATGTTAATTACGGCCTCGGAAATAACTTTGCAAATCTTGATGGTAGGGTACAACACTCAAATTTGTAATTCACAACACATTTTATTATGATCTGTGCCCAAAAGTGCCTGGAAAGTCTCCAATACATTATATCAGATAGCTATTCATATTAAACAGTAGTGTCTCACATATTTTATATTCCTCTAATATCTCATGTGCACAAATCCAAGCAGCAGAAACACAGTGGGAATGGGACACTGGTCGTACATTGGATTCTACGTATAGTGTGTGCTATGCTGTATACTTCAAATTATATGGTAAGTGTCAACAATGTTTAGTTTTATTTTAGTGCTATGGCAAACAACTATATATGTGTGATATATGTATGCATGTGAGTGTTTTTGGGTTAATACTTTGTGACAAAAAGCTGCCCTATGTGGCTCATTTTGAGCATAAATATTTCCTTTATCCATGGAGGCTTTTCCTTTGCATGCACCAGAGCCGTTTGATTTCAGGAGTGGGAGTTCCAAGTCTGGCCGACTGTGACAAAAGCCACGTATGTAATCAGTGACTCAGAATAAGCAGAACAGGTCCAGGGAACAAGTTTGAAATATTTTACCTTTCTTTCTGAGTTTGAATATCTCTCTTCGTCCGCAGGGATTTTCCTTTGGCAGAGTGTCCAACACACCGAGTGGCACAGTTGTCTTCCCACACAGGGCAACTGGCTTTGACTGTAATCTTTTACATTTTGCATGCGTGCTTGCGCGGGCATGCATTTATGCGAGCAGCGACATCAAAGGGGTAGAGTCATATGTAACAGCTGTTGAATCTGTCATTGATCTTCCTTAAAGAGGTACGTCACTGAGATCATCAAGGGCTTTTACTTGCACCACAGACGTGGCTAAACTAGAGTTTCACTGCTTTTCAACACAAACCAAATGCTGTTTTTTATCACAGGACAGGTTCACAATTGTTCAAGTCTGTTTTAAAACAACAGCCAGGTTCCCATATGAATTCGGAAACAGGTTTTGCTGGCTGTAATCATTCCTCCTGTTTCCTCCGGGTCGGCAGGCTGAAGCAGGAAAAGCCAACACTAGGATCAGCATTGATTCATGGAGAGACCTTCCTCTGGTCAGCTAACATTACTGCCAAGCAGGTGAAATATAGAGTGATATTGTGTGTTAGCTGACGTGTGTCGCCTCACTGTTTAGACCGGTGCTCGTTCATGTCTATGTAGAGCGAGCGCGAGCAACGGGACGCTGACTTTCGTTGACATTGCGGCCACAGGTGTCGCTGTGAACAAGCAATTTATGATTCTTACATATAGTCCCTTTAAATGGTTGAATAGTTAAATGAGCTGGTTTGACCATGGAGATGGGAGAGACGGCTAGCTTGGTCGTAGTCCGTGGTTGCATGGGTGTTCAGTTTCAGTCAGTGTAGTCCGCTCTTGTCAGGGACGGCGGCACGTCTAATTTAATTGCACAAATCCACAATCCTCTGCTCTGGGTTTTGGTTCTGAGACGGTGCTGTAGAAACACAGTCCAGGCTCGTCTTCTCTTCGGTTTATGCGGACAGTGGAGGGCAGATTTGTTTTGCCCTCCAGGTGGGCATTCCCATAAGGCCGTGACATCACGTGAAAACTATGAATATGTAAATAAACACGTAGTAAACACATGGCTAATACAGCAGACTTTGTGACATAATATTACATGAATGTCAGTAGTGATATCCTACATACCAGGTCTGAACAGGGCCAATGTTCATATGGGCACCTGAGCATTGTTTTAAAACAGACTGAAGAATTGTGAACCTATCCTTTAATTACGTCTCACAAGGCTTAAGCAAAGTGCAATAGGGCAATTATTCAAGCCTTCAAACACTTGGATACATAATGTAATCAAACATGTCTACATGCTCTACTGATGAAAATTGCAAACTATTCTTTCAGACAGGGTTAGAGTTAAGGCTTTATATTGCAAACTTTACTTATCAAATGGTTGAAAGCCTGGTGTGTGACCTTCTCATTATCATACAGACATATCTGACTACACTGTGATATATTCTGATTTGCAAAGGCCCGAACAATCGCCTCATGGGACCAAGTTTATACCCAGTGACAAACTACAGCACAGTGTGTTTAGAGTCAGTGGGAAAATAAGAAGTAATGGCTTAATAAGGCCTGGGTTGAAAAACAGGACATTTATATACTCGGTTACTGCGAGGAACCTTTACAATAAAAGGAGAACTTTAAGGCTCTAACAAAATGTGAATACCCAAGAGAAGATTCAGCAGTGAAACCCTGTCTAAAGCTAATAAGGCTAAAGCTCATAAAGGTACCAATGCACATCCAAGTTACAAGAATTCAGTGGAGAAATCACTGAAGTAACTAAAACACATCCATCGCCATGCCACACTGACTTGTAAGTTACAAGTCTCTGAGTTTCTGTCACTCAAACAAATGAGCTCCAGAGCGAACCTGAGACTCCGCTGTGCTTTAGACTCTTACTGTGGCGGTGGACTTTGTCATTACCAACAATTACTTCCTCATCTAGACACAAATCATTTACATTTTTCAATCCACAGTTGTGGACTATCTGTAGCAGAACTTCCTCTGGCCGTCTATGGAGGCAACACTGAGTCCTGTTCTCAAGTCACAGAATAGATTAAATGGTAAAACAGAAGATTTCCTATCCCTGTGGTCAGTGTGGCTGCAAGCTAATATCATCCAAAGACAATATGTCTTCAGCAAAATCTCACAGTGGTTTTCCCAATTCCAGCAAAAAGTGGGTCAGCTGTTTTGTTTCTGCACACATTTTCCGTACAGTTTGCAGGCACTGTAACAAGGGGAATGAATGTGACGCGAACAAGAGAGATGCCATAATCTCTCTGCTCCAGTGGCTGATTATACATGTCTGTGCCTGCCTGGAAATCTTTAGTTTTCTCTGGATCATGTCTCAATCCAGGGAAATCAAGGGTGAGATGGGCACAAAATCAACAGAGGTGGGTTATTGAAATCACATCACACTTCTTCACTACACCACCTCATGACACACTTGGCTGTAAAACTATTTATTTGCACAAGGACTTCTGGGATATGAACTGAAGTGCTTTGGAGCGCCCACATGTGAATGAACTCTGCTCGACTTTGCTCAAAGTTGCCGTTTGCATAAAGTTACTTCTCAGTGATCTCTCACTCTGCATGTTGCAAATGACTCGCCTCTCTCTCTCCCTGTCTCTTTGTCTCTCTCTCCCTCTCTCTCTGCAACATCTGTCATGAGCTGGAAACAGCTTCACACCAACTGTGCTTCTCCCTGACTGTGTAGCATGCCTGCCAGCCAGTCAGCCTGTGTTTTCTGCCCCATTAAACCTCATTGCTGCATCATTATAGCAGGTCCGCACCTCTTATCATGCTACTTCCTGGTTACCCTGCAATGCAACACCTGCTGAGGAGCTAGAGGGTAAAGAGAGGGCGAAGCAATGGTTAAATACCTGTGCAACACACCGGCTGGGATGGATGGATACGAGGTGAGACGGTACTTGAATGTCACATTTCTTTGCTTGCGTCTCAAAAAGCAACACTTCACATCAGAAACAAATGACACATCGCAGCCTCCCAAAACCCTGAACGGGAACGAGCAGGAATTGAAAATGCACGGATGGAAAGATGAGGAAAAATTAAGCGAAGACATACTAAGAACTAGCAGAGCACTTCCATAAAAAGGCAGAATATCATTAGGGAAATGAGACTTTCTATTCATTATGTGTTGACTCCTTCCTCTTACCTTTCAAGCTCGTTTTACGCGCAATCCTGCTCATTTCCTCTTTTAATCCATCTATTCTTCCTTCTCATTTGCTCTCCTTCAGCCCACCTCCTCTCTATCCTTAACTTCCTCCTTTCTCATGCCCACCATCCTCCTCCTCTTGTCCTTTCCCCCCCTTCCTCGCTATTCACCCCTCCTCTTCCTCAGATTAAAACCTAATCTCCTATAATGGTAGACTTGCTGTCTAAAATGCTATCCGAATGCTTAATTAATATTTAAAGAGCAGCATTTTCCTTTCCCTCTTGCCTTCTTGCTCTTTTCCCTCTTCCATATCTTCCCTCTTCACACCACCCTCATCTTCAGTCTCCTTCGTTTCCATTCATCCATCACCGCAAACTCTTTCTCTCTCTCTGCATTTCTGCCTTCCTCCATCCTCCTCTTCATCAAGCCAAGTTCTAATCTTTCATAATGATTGTCTGGGTGTCTAAACGCTCTCTAACGGCTTAATCAATACTTAATGAACATACCATAAATACTTTATGAACCCTAAACCCTGAAATCCCCGGGGTTTCATTAGCCTTGGAGATATACACTTTTCTCCATCTTCATGATGACTAGAGGCTCAGTGAAATCAACACTGGCTACTGATTACCTCATCATTTAGTCTCTGGTCACTTCAAACTGTAGCACCGGTGTTTGGCTGCTTCTGCTTCTAATGTGCACGTGTTTGCTCCTTTCAATTATATAACATGCCACTCGCATGTCAAATAACTCTGCTCTTTTGCTGATATTAACTTGTATGTACAGTATATTTTCTGTCGGCTGCATGACTTGTTGGGTTTATCTAACTACATGTATAATAAAATATGGAAATATCAAACATGATCAAAATTGCTGCATGTTTCAGCCAGCTAAAGGCCACTGCAATGTCAGTGTTTTTGCAAGTGAGCTTGTGGAAGTACGGTACTATACACTGTTCATCACAAGAAGAGCCACAGCTGGTTATTACCTTCGCCAAGGAGGTTATGTTTGTCTGTTCGACAGCAGGCTAAGGGAAAAACTACTGGCCCGATTTTCATGAAACTTGGTGGAAGGATGTAGCGTGGGCCAAGGAAGAACCCATTAACTTTTGGAGCGGATACACACATTATTTTTCCCTTTCTTTAACATTGCGAGATAGGGCATTTGGCCTTGGCGGAGGTTTGCAATCTCCGATTGCCCTTCTAGTTTCTTATATGTGTTTGTGTGTTGAATATCTCCACAGATTTGACTTTATTAAGCAATAACACAAAAAAGGGCATGGACTTTATCACAGTTGTCACATCCCTTAAACTTTCAAGAAATAACACATTTTCAAGCAGAAAAAGACTACGATTGATCCATGAACCTTGCAGCACTTTCTACACCAGGTTTCTGCTGCGGTAAATTGGCTACAAAGGTCATTTACCTTAGCTAACGTTTAAAGAATTGAGCTAATGCTCAAGTATCATCAAAACTACGGTTAGAGGCTTTTCAAGTGATGGCATACTTGTGAAAATATTCAGAAGCAGAAAAGCTGTTTGACACTCTGTGGCTCTCTAGTGGCTGTGAAGCGGCAAAGGATCCTGACTATTCAAAGGAATGGCATCACACTTGACTAAGTGAGAGACTGACTATGTTTCAATGTTTGATTCAATTTCATGACGGGCAGAACGTTTTTCCTCCCTCTGACTTCCAACGCTGCCTTCGTCTTCACTCTCTGCGTGAATCATTTAAAGCAATAAGAGAGGCCTTTCTAGATAATGGGGACTACACACACACGGTTCTCACATTCTCTAGTCACACATGCAGTTATTACTCAATTCACCCACTTATTTGCATGTTTGCTTCTCCTTCAATCCAGCCCTCAACCTTTTTTTTTTCCACTTTTGCATTGCTCTCTACTGTCCTCTCTTTCTCATTGCAATTTTAACATGGCATCTTTACTTCTCATACCATCTTTCCTTTTTTTCACTCACACTGTCTCTAGTGTGTGTATTAAAAGGACAGTAATTCATCACAGAGTCAGAGCAGAGTGCAATCCCTGCTGCACATCAGTGTGCAGGCTGCTCGTCTACCAGCCGTCCAGGGCGAGAATCAATCACCCGAACCTGAGACACTGAAACCATCAGAGAGAGAGAGAGAGAGAGAGAGAGAGGGAGGGAGAGAGAGAGAGAGAGGGAGAGAGAGAGGGAGAGAGAGAGAGAGAGGGAGAGAGGGAGAGGGAGAGAGAGAGGGAGAGAGAGAGAGAGAGAGGGAGAGAGAGAGGGAGAGAGAGAGAGAGAGAGAGAGAGAGAGAGAGAGAGAGAGAGAGAGAGAGAGAGAGAGAGAGAGAGAGAGAGAGAGAGAGAGAGAGAGAGAGAGAGAGAGGGAGGGAGAAAGGCTGGAGGTGGACATATAGAGAGAGAGAGAGAGAGAGAGAGAGAGAGAGACAGAGAGAGAGAGAGAGAGAGAGAGAGAGAGAGGGAGAGAGAGAGGGAGAGAGAGAGAGAGAGAGAGAGAGAGAGACAGAGAGAGAGAGAGAGAGGGAGAGAGAGAGAGAGAGAGAGGGAGGGAGAAAGGCTGGAGGTGGACATATAGAGAGAGAGAGAGAGAGAGAGAGAGAGAGAGAGAGAGACAGAGAGAGAGAGAGAGAGAGAGAGAGAGAGAGAGACAGAGAGAGAGAGAGAGAGAGAGAGAGAGAGAGAGAGAGAGAGAGAGAGAGAGAGAGGGAGGGAGAGAGAGAGAGAGAGAGAGAGAGAGACAGAGAGAGAGAGAGAGAGAGAGAGAGAGAGAGAGAGGGAGAAAGGGAGGGGGAGAAAGGGAGGGGGAGGGAGAAAGGCTGGAGGTGGACATATAGAGAGATAGAAAAACTCTGGGCGGATTAGATAAACATTTCTGGGCTGAATGAAGATGAAAACTCATGAGTTGATCGATCCCTCTTGGGTGTGATCTGAAGGAAAACATACTAGATGGAGAGATGCCGGATAGACTAAACAACATCCTGGCGTGATTGTAATGTTACATCTGTCGTGCGATTTGTTGTTGTTGATTTCGTTGTTTATTCTTCACACCGACCACACAATCACAACTTATGAGCCTGATTCCCAACAGCTGAGAAGAAGTGTTGTCACTTCCTGCGGTTATGTGGTCGTCGTTACTTCTTTATGGCTCGTTCCTCGACTGTTTTCAGCCAAAAACCCAAATGTTGCATTTAGATCCATTGAAATAAAGTGATGTTTCTTATCTTGTGGGAATCCGTCAGAATCAGGCCTGTGACCCATTTTGGGTTTGAAATTACAGTTTTGGCTGACTGGTAAAATGTCTGAGCGCCGACTGTGGGAAGCCAATTGAGAAAAATACATTTTTGAAGAGCTCTGCTATGAAATATAAAACACATGCATATGGACATAAACGCAAGAAGAGTTCCTTAGATTAGACTGTTAAGACCCAAAGCAAGTAACCGTGCCAAGGCACTGCTATAACACCTACATGTACAAGGATCACACACGATCACACACACACACACACACACACACACACACACACACACACAATGCCTTGAAAACCTACTTAGTGTGTACAGTACGTACACATCCATCTCTCTCTCCCTCTTTCTTTTCTCTCCTCTTCTGTAGTACTGAATGCTGTAATCAAAGCTAATGGGACTCAGCTGTTGGCCGGTCTAATTACCTGGAATGCAGACGGATGATCTGGGAGACAGGCTTTAAAATACACACACGCACACACAGTTAAGCGCCTTCCATAGTCAAGTATTTTTCTTTCACGCACCTGCCACTCAAGGAAGTGTGCGTGTGAGTCAGCATGCGCTTGTTTGCATGTGGTGTGTTAACAGAATAAACATACTTAAGTATGTGTGCACAGGAATGCATGCAAGGTCAATAAAAGCTCATGCAAAATTTCCATTCCTTCTCCAAGTCAGGAATTCCCGTAGTGAACCGCCTGGCAGAGAAAAGCATGTTGCTAAATTTGCACAAAACCTCTCCGGTCTTTATTTCCCTGTTATTCGTTAACTGAATAATTCTAGTTATTTTCAACCCGAGCCATATTTTCCCATCGTTTTCACTCACGCTGTTTACGTCTAACCAAATTCTGACACATTTCACAAAGACTAACCTCTTTAAGAGGGTGAGGTGGAAGGATTTTAAAACAGAGCAAAAGCAGAAGTTAAATAACCTTGAGTGGAAAATCAAAATAATTCATATTAGGGGATACTTTTTAAACATTTTTAGTGGCAAAGCTATGCTAGAGCAGCATGTCAAGTGCTCAAAGACTCTCACAAAGTTTAATATAAAGGGATCAATACGTCCAGATGGGGCTGATTGAAATGCTGTTCAGAATATAAAATATTCAACAACAACACAGACGTCCCGCGTCTCAAGATAATAATAGCGCATCCCGTCCCACAGATCCAATTTGAAGGGATGAAAAAAAACATTGACTAGACTTGAATGTTCATGAAAACTTGACATTTTGAAACAAATCTCTCGTATGTCTGATAAATGTGTCTCAGTGTTATTCGAGGCCTCGTCAGCCTGATGTCGTCGTGTCTGCCTGAAAAGAGAGCGGCTTCAGGGAAACCCTCGCTCTAAATGATTAATGGAGTCTGGAACCAAGGAGGGGAAATGTCTCTGACTCTGCAGGTAAACACCCTGTTGACGCTTTTGAGAGAGAGTTGTGTATGTGTGTGTGTGCGTGTGCGTGCGTGTGCGTCGGTCTGCATTTAAAGCTGCATCATCACAGTGCGGCCTGTCCTGTGCAGTTCAGAGGGATTCATTAACGATGGCAGCTACACACACACACACACACACACACACACACACACACACACACACACACACACACACACACACACACACACACACACACACACACACACACACACACACACACACACACACACACACACACACACACACACACACACACACACACACACACACACACACGCATACAAACAGACTTAAAAAAACAGCCTGCACACACACCCATAAACAGAGTGTCACACTGCGTTGAGATAATCAAGGCAGGAGCAACGGAGGAGGAAGAGAAGCGTGGCTGAATGGAAATTAAATAGATAAAAAGAGGAAGTGAGGAAGATAATCAGAACAGAAAAATTGATTTGTCAAATGTTGCAGTTTATATAGTCGTATCATCCTCAAGCAGTAATAAAAATGATAATAATAATACTATTATAAAGGTTAAAACATAGTTGTGATGGAGGTAGATCAAAGGGGACCTAGAAAGCTAGAAGAAGGCATTGTCTGATTGATCAGGTTTTAGGGTCAGTTTTGTTATTAGGTGCTGCACCTTCTTATTATCTCCAACACAAACAAAAATTACTAGGCGGTTGTATGCTTTTGTCAACAATTCAAGTTGCAGTTTACATCCATGTCTGTCCAAAATGTGATCACTTCATCATTTTATGCTGTTAGACATCTGTGTGAAATGGTCATAATTAGCATATGAATTCTTGAGTTATGGCCAAAAACATGTTTTGTGAGGTCACAGTGACCTTGACCTTTGACCACCAAAATCTAATCAGTTTATCCTTGAGTCCAAGTCGACATTGTGCCAAATTTGAAGAAATTCCCTCCAGGCGTTCCTGAGATCACGAGAATGGGTCGGACGAACATACGGACGGACAGAACCCCAAAACATTATGCCTCTGGCCAAGGCTGTCGCGGAGGCATAACAAACATAAATCATGTGTTTTTTACTTGAGTCAATTGTGTCAACATGCTATTCTTCTGATGCAGCCACAATAATTGATTTAAGTTTTTTCATCAGCATCAGTTCTATGTCTCTACAGTCACCATTTTGCACGGCGGTGGTATTTCTGCTTTATTGAACAGTATCTTGTAAAGAGTGACAGGAAATATGGGGGAGTGAGAGGATGAGAAGTGGTCAGCTGGTCAAGAGCGAGACTCAACCCATGCAATGTGCACAGTCTGCAGCCTACACTGTGAACCTGCACTGCCTACTCTAACAGATTAAAAGCAAGTTTAGCTCTGCTCCTAAAATGACTCACACACTACCTCATCTATTTCCCCTCTCTCTCTCTTCTCCTTTCACTGAATTGCTCCTTGATTGCCTGTCTGTATCAGAGCATTTCATTAGAAAAATGCAATAAACCAGAAGGCCTGCTGGATTGCTGGATTATCATTGAGGAAGCACTTTCTCGGATAAGGAAAGAGAAAATTAATAAAGAAAGTTTTTAGACAAACTTATTGAATGCTGTTTTTTTTGTTTTGTTTCCGGCTTCTTTTTTTCCCTAGTAATGGCATGTGGTTTGTCCTCAGACAAATTATTGGAAAATGAAGTCAAGAGCCACAGCCAGAGAGAAAACAAATTAAAGGGAAACTCCAAATTAAAAAAAATTCTGGAAAAGAGCAGGGGAGGAGTAGGTTTGTGCTGTCGGCACTGCAGTGATTAAAACATAAAGCACTGGCTCAGACACAGGAATCACTTTGGCTCGGAGGGAAGAAAGAGGCACATTTGCTTCTGACCAAAGTTGGTGTTCCCATTGTGTCATGTTACATACATGCATAGCGAGATGAGTATGGGGAAATGCTGTTTGAACAATTTTATAGGAAAATTACAGCAAAAAAAGTCTATTCTCAGATTCAAATTTCATCTCGGCCTTTGTGATGACTGCAGAAATCCCACCATGCATCTGTTGTATCCTGCACTTGAACATTCGTGGAAAACAATTCCTCTTGAGGACAAGCAAATAAAAGTCTATGCTAGAGTGTAAATGAGGGGCTTTAAGGCAAAGGCTACACACTTATTCTCACCTTAATTGCACTGCAGTAAAAGTAAAAAAAGAAGACATATCAAGTCATATCATCCAAGGGCATATAACACTTGCAGCACATATAAAAGTTACACAAGCTGGTTGACTTGCTGTATTATGGGGAGTTAAGCTGTCCATGTCCACCCACGCCTTCTGCTGGCCTCGGCTATAAAGTCCTGGAGGAGAGGAATACTGGTTTACACTTCAATAAAAGACCTTTTTCATCAACTCGGCTGTTCTCACTACATCTGTCACGTTGCAATCCAGCCGTCAAGGTCAAGTGTGGGCGAGTACGTGTGAATGAATTTGTGTGTTGCAAGATGGCAAGTATGACCTGAGTGCAATCAAAATAAAGGCAAAAGGTTATTTTCCCTGCACACTTTTTCCGAGTGACTCTGCAGCTTCAAACCTCAAGGCTCAAATATGCATCTCTCTTTTGTTATTCAATCATCCCAAATGACTAATAAAGTTTTATTTACCTTTAATATCACTGTTCATGTTCTTCCTGTTTCTGTCTTACTCATTCTAAACACATCCTGTTCCAGGGATTTGTTAGACTTAACAACGTATCGATTTAACAACAGCAGCTACACGTATACTTGGTTGATTTTCACACAGTGTAATATGAGTGACTGAGCAGCGAAGTCAGGGTTAGTGGATTCTCTGCCTCCGCGCAAAAGTGTGTACACATGTGTGCATGTTGTGTGTTTTGCGCTTACACCTGACACTATTTCATCCTGATCAATGCTTTTGTCCCACAGACCCACAGCTCGAAAGCCGTGGCCCGTTGCCATGGTTATCTCTATTTGAAACCGGAGGGATTAACCTCCAGGGGGATGGCTTGGGAGAGAGGGAGACGGAGAGAGAAGGAGTGAGAGAGGGGAGCAAAACAAGAGGGAATAAGTGAGAGAAAAACAACTACTGGTGAGAAGAAAGCCAAACCGACAGTAATATAAGGAAAAAGATATAGATAGATACATAGATATATAGATATATATGGAGACAGAGAGGTGATATAGGGGCTATTAGTGAAGGAAAGGGAAGGATTGGAGAGGTTAACAGGTTGCGATGTCCTAATATTTCCCCGTCTTATGCATAAAATCATTGCTCAACACTATACAACCACAGTGCTTCAACAATATAAAGAATAGCCAAACACAAAAACAGTTATGTGACTGACTTTATTTATCTCAATTACGCTGCCAATTTTATTCCCTTCTTAAAGTTTGCTTTGGTTTGGATTGGCTTGGTTTGCTTTGGCTGCACAGAAACCACTGGACTGGATTTCAAAACTAAATATTGGATTCTCTCATTGAGATGTTGCCATTGGCTGTCGTTACGCTTTGTTATGAAAATCAACAAACTGTAGCCACGCGTCACACTCTCAGCTCAAGCAAAGGATCCTCTTTCTCAAACGCAAGCGTGTGAGTTTGAACCCAAGCCCCTCTGGTTGAAGAACCGTCTCTGTGCTACAGACGACGTATTGAAAGCAACTTGTTGCGTTATGTAGGGGAGTTAATTTAATATGCTGGCAGAAAATTAAAGCGCGTAAACTGTACCAGCTTTTTCATCAGAAGGTGGCTTTTTGAAGATACAAGTTCTTTGCAGTACGCAGGCTCTCTGAAGATGTGCTTGTGGTGTGTGTTGCTGTGGTGCTCAGATGTGAGAGCAGAGATTTTCTCGCTGTCTTTAGATGTTGGGACGAGGGCGCGGGGGGGCCGGGGGGGGCAGCTGACAGCTTGGCGGACCAAGGTTATTTACTTTTAGAAAGGGAAAACCAGCCTGAGTCAGCAAATACTAAAGGGCAGCCACACATGCACACACACACATGCAAAGACACATGCACACACATCGACATCTAACTGTTTCATCTCTGGTAAGTGCTCACACAGATTCCCCCCCCCCCCACACACACACACACACACACACACACACACACACCGCCAAGAGGTTAGGTAGGCTCATCGATGGAACACCATTGAGAAAACAGCAGCCTAATTACCATCATATCCTCCACCAAGGACACCTCATGGCAGCACACTCACATTCATCTCTTCATTCTACCTGAAAAAACCACATCCTCCCCCGTTACAGAGCCATTAGGCTCTAACAAGGGTCCTTAAACCCTTCCAGCCCAAATTCAGCAGCTTTAGTGTCCTCCTGAGACGGTGCCTCGTTAAAGCTCCGTCGTACGAGCACCCACCACAAACCGGACTGGGTTCCATTTCGGCTCCCAGCAGTGCAATAACCCCAAATTTTACTTATATAAGATCTGATAGCTATGAACCCACCACTAACCAGTCAACCAATTAATAATGACCTTATCACTAGCACACACGCTTGTACATTCACACATAGACACACAAAGAGAATAGAAGCAGCCATTACATATGATTTACTATAATAGCATGCATAGGAGCATAGACCCAAGCACCTCTATATTTAACATTCATAGGAGCAGCCAGGAATTTCCATCCACTTGCTGGACCATGGCTGCTAATGTCCAATTTGCCCTCTCCAGCCAGAATGTGAATGTTCCTGAAAATGGACTGCCAGTGGCAGTCAATTGGATCTTCTAAACTCTTGCCATAATCATTTTCATTTTTAGCTGCAACATGAAGGTAAACCTGCAAAAGTGCATATTGAATTATTTATGCATTTCTTCTTAAAAGCAGTCTTATTTCATCATTATCAAGAAATTAAGATTTCATGACCTTGACTTTAAAGTGACTGTTGCTACATTAACTCAACCTGACACTTAACAGAACGGATTATATGCTATATTTAATATACATAGTCAAATAAATTGACATCAAATATTTCAGTTTGAGTAATCATCATGCTCGTTGCTTTTTCCTTGAAATTGCAGTTCTATGTAAGTTATCCAATATATGGTTGTTTAATCTTTCACTGTCAGATGGATTGACTGAGTGCATTGTTATGAACCCTAATTTAGTTTAAAATGCTCAATTTGTTTGGGATGCAATAAAAAAATAACAGTATTTCTTTTGCATCTGAATTCAACACATCTGAGCCTGAAGGGAACTGAAGAATTAGAGACTGACGTGGTAAACTTACTGTACGGCCCTCAGTGCAATCACTTTTGTAGTGATTAAGAAAAATATTCTGCAATGCAATGATTGAATGATGAATTAATTTGATTTATTAGCATGGATAGTTGATATTTCTACAATTTTTTGTGGAACAAGGGACGTTTAACTGATGTAAAAAAGATCAATCTGAATGTAGTCACTTTAATAGTGATTTATAGCCTTCATAATTCATGGTTTAACTCGGCTATTACTTTCTTCAGAGCATGCTGGTACAATGGGAACTCCAATCTATCTGGATGACCTTAAAGGATCAATTCACCCAAATCACAACAGATCTTTTCACACTTATAGCCCTAGTGACATCAAGCCATGCAGATAGTCTCAGTTTTACTGTATAAACTGATGTTTTGCCATATTTGTTATGAAACATGTTGGGATTTCCTTTGCACTGCCACTAGCACAGAAAACAGTGTTCTGGTTATTCAGAATAATCCACTGACCGTACTGTGCACAAATTTCATTAGAGTTGTTTTTTTTTGTGTGTGTAACTGTAACCTATTTTAACCTGGTTGTGTGTAAAAGCACACACTGTATCTATTTAGCAGAACAGTGTAACAGAACACATGGCTAAAGGTGCAATTAAACCAAGCAATTCTTGCATGTTAGTGCCACAGTTGTCCCTGGAACCACAGATCTTTTACTTCTGAATTATAAAGCGCTGGCTTTATCTTGAATTTTAAGCTACAAAACAGTTCCCCTACACAGAGACATACACATGCATGCAAATCTTTCATCTGAGCAAATGTTAAAAGGACCAGCAGGCATTGCAGGTGTCTCACTCAACCGTCATCATGATTCCTAGTGCATCCCTGTTTAGACCGACAAAGACAGCTGACCCTGAGGAACTCAGCGAAGAAACTTTTCAAGAGGAAGGAGTGGAACGGGGATGTGTGATTGAAAGAAAATGAAAGAGAAGAAAATAAAGAAAAGAGAGAGACAAGTGAAGAGGTAGAGTAGACAGGCTGATAGGCACAGCAAGAGAAAAAGCCTCATTGGTTTTCAGTGGGCATGTGCAGACTCAGACGTACTAAAAGGTTACAGCATTTGATTTGTGATATTCTACTCTGAGAGCTCTCTCTCTCTCTCTCTCTCTGTCTGGAGGAGCAGTTTGGCTACTGCTGTCCACAAAGTTTGATCGATGGCTGAATTATGCCATCGGATTGTGAATCTAGCCGACTCTGCTGTCTGCCCAATGATAAACAACAAACACGACTGGCCACCAATAACAATGAGAGATGTGAGGACCGAACAGCCAATCAGAAAATAGACTTAATAGTGTCCCCATAAAATAAGGACATTTCAGTCAGCCATTCCTGCTACCATTAATAAACTTCATTCATATGTATTCCACAGTGTGTGCGTGGAATACTCCCTCTTCCCCCTCAAACACACCTTTTCTTCTAGCCTTTTATTTCCCTCCTCTACTTCCTCCTTCTCCTTGATCACTCTGCATTCCTCCCTCTCAGAGTTCAAGCTGCCCACTCCATATTCACTCCATCTCTCTCCATCCTCCCTCGCTGCAGTTCGGGCTTCCCACACCCTCCCTCCATCAATCTCTGTGTACACCTCCCTCGCTCCAGCAGCAGCCTACTCAAAGGCTAATTCCACTGAGGGAGAGAATGTGAGGAGAGGCGTTTTATAGTGTTTTCCAGTTATCTCCGTCCTTATAGAGCTGTTCTCAACCCAGCTCCATCAAACCAAGCACCACCCCCACTCTCCAGCTGCCTACTCTATTCCTACTCTGTTCGTGGCAATATTTCTCTCATTCATCTTTGTTTTCCGTCCTCTCTGGGGTAACGCCAAGGAGATATTGAAACTGAAGGGTTTCAATCCTAAACGAGGCATTCGCCAGTTGAAAAATACTTTTACAATTTAACAAAATTATGCCACAATGGGGTGGGGGGAAAATCGATACAGCATTATATTGCGATATTTTGCGTGGCAATATTGTATCGATACACAGACATCAATTATTAATCTTTTATTATAAAACTATTAACCTCTTAACAATCCAACGGCCCGCCAGCAGGCCCGGCCGCTATTCTGTCTTTCAGAGTTTGTAGCGGGCTAAAGCTAGAGTGAAGATACTGGTATCATATGAAACTAGAAAACCTAAGGAATCGATCGGTACTTGTCGGGAAGAACGCTAAATAACGCTCCAAAGTTACACTAAAATGTGGGCGAGGAAAAACTGGCATGGCCGTTTTCAAAGGGATCCCTTGACCTCTGACCTCAAGATATGTGAATGCAAACTCTGAGATGAACAGAGTGAAAACTGTATCTTATTACATAAAACAGAGGTTGACAAACAAAAAAGATAATAAATCTATAAATACATCGCAATATATCTTATCGCATACTCATCAAATTGCGAAATGTTTAAAATCGCAATAAGATCGTATCTTGATAAGATCGTATCGTGGGGATTCCCACCCTATACCCCATAAAAGCTCAATATCTGATTTTCTTCTAATAGCATTTACATAAATGTTATCGATGTAGCTTATTGCTTTGTATTGTTGAAATATGAAGCAATGACGATGTAATACTTTTATTCACTTCCTAATTAGATCACGTGTTGGGACGAACTTTAGTTTAAAACTAATACACACACTATGTTGTGTTGCTATTAGCAGATTCATTCGGCCTTGGGGAGAGATTTATTACACGGACACCTCTTAGACCTGCATTTTGTTGATTTTCATACGCTGAGAAAACATGAGTGTGTTACTGTATAAACAACATAATATTTTAATTAACTGTGTTGACTGTGCATTATGTACTAATATTTTATTTGTACATGAGCTCATGTCATGACATCATGGCCCAGATGCTGGTTTTCTGCTCGAGTATTTATTCTATGGGCTGGGAACACATTTCCATACTCTCTCTCTCTGAAAGAAAAAGAAGCAGCAAAAATCCTAAAAGTCTAAAAAAGGGGAAGTTTTCAAAGCTTTTCTCTCAAATACAAAATCCAGCTTTGGAACTCTTGGGAACATTTCTTTCAGAGTGCAACCATCACCGTTCAACCACCACCCAGTTTTCTTTTTGCTCTGTTTCTGCTGTAAGGCGTGATGCAGCGAACTGCAGAATTCACAGTGTGTTAATTGCTGCTGTCCACAGAGACATCGGCACCTTATGACATATTAAACTAGTCTAAGTCTAAGTTAATTTAAGTCTGTGACTTAAATTAACAACCAGGGACCTTTTTCATATATTAAAAAAATGTCTGCTTTGCTAATCTCTGTGATCAACTGATGTAAAGATTCACAATACCTAACCCATGAAAGCAACTGCACATATTTTCCTAAACAGCAGGTTGTAGGTAGGACTTTTCCAAGAAACACGCTTTGGTGCACAGGACGTGATACATTTGAACATTTCCAGCCGCCGTAAACATTTGATTGAATTAAACAGATGAGGAACTCAAAGAAACTTCATCAACACAAAGAAGGTGTCTCAGTGGGACACTGATTGCAAAAACTTCAACACACTTAGTAACAAAGATGTTGTCAAACTACAGAAAACAGTAAAAAAAAACGATTGCATACATCCCAATTTCACCGTATTCAAGATGATTCATGATGTCATCTGTGTCCTGATTTGAGTCTGTCAGTGTTGCGGCCCTCAGTTTGTCTGTCAACCTCTTTTTTTCTGACTGCTCTGGCAAACTACATCTCAGAAAAGGAACAACTCCTGCTTCAAGTGCTAAAATTATCATTTTTAATGAACACACTGCATAAAGTATGTATGAGGCGGGAACCTTTGGATTGATGGCTTTTGGCTGAATATCACTTAAGCTACAGTATGCCACTCCAGGCTGGATAAACACAATGAGCTCTTTCAAACAACAAACTGATATCCAAGAGAACAGAAGACTGCAGAGAGACGGAGAGAGAAACTTAGTGGAATAAAATAGATGGAATTTTCATGTTGCATTTCTGAATGGCTTAACTGTAAATTAAATATTACATGTCTCGTGCAACAATTGTTGTGTTGAAGAGTCCAAGCAGGCTATTATGATGAATGCACATATAGTTGCTTATAATGAGTTCTATAATAAGCGGTAACACAAGTACTTACTGAAAGCAGTCTAAAAATAGTTGTTCTGTCACATGCACAGTTTCCTGTTGTCTTTACTAAAACTTTGTTGTGTCTAGGGCTGAAACGATTCCTTGAGAAACTCAAGTAACTCGATTACTAAAAATAGTCGATGCAAATTCTTCATCGAGGCTTCGTTTACCGCAAACAAACAGATCTGTGTTGAAATCGGCAGGAGGAAAGCTAATTAACGTTAGCTGTTAGCAGCCGTTAGCAGCACAGTCTTGCTTGGCAGATAGACCGACTTGCAAATAACAGAACTAACAGCTAACGTTAATGGAGGTTCCATTGAGTTATTTTATGAGCTCTATTCAGTAAAAATGCAAAGGTAAATTATAACATCATGATGTGCTCAAATGTAATCTCGTAAAATTTAGCTGTTGGCAAGAAACTTGAATAAATACAGTTTGAAGTAGATATTTTTACAGGAATATAAAATAGATCTTAGAGGGGGAATTATGACCTATTTAGCTTCCTAACACTAGCTTTAAGCAGCTTATAATACATAATTAAAACTACTATTTTTATTTTTAATCAAATGAAAATATTTAAATAAAAATGCTATCATTTATTTATGCACTAAATGGGTTTAGTTTTGACAGACAATATTATTGTATGCAATTTAAGCAATAAAAATGTTGATTTTTCAAAAAAATGAAAGCAACTAGTTGTTCAGTCCTATTTTCTCTTTTGTATATTTACTATTGCTCCATAATAAAGCAAAAGTATTTTTTATCCAAGTACTCGATTAACTGATGGAATAATCGTCAGAATACTCTAAATATTACTAAAACGATCGATAGCTACAGCTCTAGTTACGTCTCATCCCGCAACACAGCGATATTCTTCAAAAGCAGAAATCAGAGCGATTGTTTCTGTTATTCTGTTTTTTGAGTCTGAAATGTGTATGTTATTAAACAAGACATGTGGCCAACTGGTTGCCAAAAACTATTAATTATAATCAAAGCATAAATGTTCTTGAGTGTGTACTCTTTGTGTTTACACAGTTTTGTCACACCCTATTAAGTATGTTAGGCTAATTACTAACATTTAAATTGTGGCTGCAGCGTTACACCCTGATTTTTGTCCACATGCGATCCCTTTTTAATGATATAATACACAAGTTAATGCAGCGAAATAAAGAAACTGTTAAGTGTCACCAGAAATTATAGTGATTACTGTTATTATGAGAAATATTTTTTTTCATTAGCAATGCCACAGAGGCACATTAATCACCCAAACACCCATATTCATCTTCATTTTCTTCTAAATCCCCCCGCCTCTCTTCTTCCCATCTCGTCCATCTCTTCCTTTTCTTTTCTCACTCATCCACTTAACTCATCCATCTCTCTCTCCCTCCTCCACACACACTAACGTAAAAAGCCACGTGCACACGCAGACATGCACACACAACCCAGGCTGGTAATGCAGGGTTAATAAGATTGGAGAGCAGCTGATGGTTGTGCACATTCAGGCCAGATTACATTTAATTCGATTGGGTTTCACTCACTATAGGCTCCCTCCCACTCTCTTCTCTCTCCCTCTCTTCTCTCTCCCTCTCTTTCCTCCGTCTCCTCCTCATTGTCCTCCTCCTGCTTTTGTTGGACCGGAGGTGAACCGGCCTCACAAAAAGAAGCAGGTTCACACAGAGGCGTACAGCATGTGCAGACACATACATTCAGCTTTTACTTTGCTGAGTTGCAGTGAATACACATGCGCACACACACGTCCTTGACCGCTCTCGCTGTCCTCCACTCCAAACAGAATGTGATTCATTATCTGTATTTTACAATGTCAACTCTGCCTTGAACCAGGCACAAGGATGGGGCACATGGGGAAGAAAAGAACATTTTAATTAATCAAATGTCTAATCTAAGATTTTTAAATAGATTTTTAAATCTATTTAAAAATGTGTGCATGCTTGACAAACAAAGATTGCTATTGGTTCCTGTGGAAAGTACAACTACGGCATGGCAGTTGGATAATAAACACATCTGATCCTATTGTATAGAATTAACTAGAAATTGAGTATATTTTATTGTGGCGGTCTCATTTGACTTGTTAGGATTGATGTCATGCAAGAAGCTCTTTAAAAAGAAAGCCTGTCATCACCAATTCTTATGCATTATGTATTCTACTAAAAAGGACACAGTGGTCTTACTACATTATTACTTTTGTAATTAAGTCCAGCTGAAATTAAAGTACATTTTTGCTAAGAGATCAGTATATATATCTGCAGTGTTTGTTTTGACTCATCTGTGTATGAATCCCAGATGGGTGCTGAGGTTTGCCATCACCACATCTGGACCCATGAAAGAGAGACAGCTAATGCTAGCTAGGCATTCTTCTTTGTATACTTTGGGATGAACACAACACTGAGTGTGCAGGATCTTTAAAATGGCACAAATTACATAAACAAGCCAGAATTACCGCCTCGTGGTTGTACGCCTCCGCCAACCAGTCAAGTTGCAGTTTACATCCATATCTGTCCAAAATGTCATCACGTCACCATTTCATCCTGTTAGACATTTGTGTGAAATTGTCATAATTAATTCTTGAGTTATGGCCAAAAACGTAATTTGTGAGTTCACAGTGATTTGACCTTTGACCACCAAAGTGTAATGAGGTCATCCTCGAGTCCAAGTGGACATTTGTGCCAAATTTAAAGAAATTCCCTCCTGAAGTTCTTGAAATATCGTTCACGAGAATGGGCCGGACGGGCTACAACCCGTAAACATAATTCCAGTCGTAAAAATAACATTTCGTGGGAACTAGTGCTTACGTTAGCAAGCTAGGCTAACTAGCACTTAATTTCTGAGTGGAATAACAAACATAAGCACTATGGGTCCTCTCAAATGTTGATTGAAGGGGCAGACTGATTAAATTGCTAACAGTTGATAGGTAATTATGTGTGGAAAATGCTATAGTATGGCATTCTCCAGTCATCGCCAGCTGTTTCTACAAACATGTCGAAGAACAGATTCATCTTCTTTTCGAAAAATGATCACCACAGCTGCAGTATCATTATAGTTTATATTTCCTTCTAATTCCAGCTAGCCTTTAATATTGCTCAACTGTCCAGAAACAAGCTTGCAGTGTCAACAACATAGGAAGTGGTAAATCTAAGCAATACATCTTCTCTATCACCACATAACACAATGGTTGCGTACATGTTTGACGCCAAATGACGCTTCTCTGTCACAGAGTTTGCTTTAGAAAGCAGGACACCAACACATTCCACATTATATATGCTGCCTTGTGAAAGGATAGTGTGTTATATCTGGCTGGGAAAGGCAGGAAGAGGGGAAAAGAGTAAGATGAAACACGCAAAGGAGAAACAGTAAAAAAAGAGAAGCACTCATAAAAAAAGGGAAACAAACACGTTTGAACAAACGGGGTGAAAGATGAGGGAAAGGGAGGTGAAAAAAGAAGGTGCACACTTTCAAGAAGAAAGAGACGAGAGAGTGATAGACAAGCAGAAAGCAGGGTGAGAAAGAGAGAGATGCACACGTCTTCCTGTCTGTGTGTTTTTGTCTCCTCTCATCTTTTTACATGTCAGTCGGCTCTGTTGTCCTCCTCTTCCCATCACTAACCTCAGCTGTCAGACACACACACACACACACACACACACACACACACACACACACACACACACACACACACACACACACACACACACACACACACACACACACACACACACACACACACACACACACACACACACACACACACTGGGTACATCAGTAAACCATTTCAAGAGAACATCAGGCATCTGGCTTTTATCAGACACACACGCAAGAGAGAGGAAGGAAAGAAAGACAGAAAACACACAATGGAACGAACCAACGGGTTTAATCAAGGCTGATAAATGACAGTCATGCAACAAGGTTTACTTTATGTGTGTTCATGTCCTCTCTCTCTCTCTCTCTCTCTCTCTCATCAGGCCTTCCTCTCTCAACCCACACAGACCCCCCCCCCTCCTCTTTCTCTCTCTATCTATCCTTCACTATCTGTCCTCACTGAACCTGTAACTAATGACTCTGGAGGAGGCATTGCAGCACCTGCTGCAGACAAACACAGGAGGAGAGAGGAAGAGGAGGTTGGTGGGAGGGGGGTCAGATGAAGAGAACAAACTAGGCCAAAAAAAGTGGAAAGAGGGGGAGCTAAAAGATAAAAGAGAGACAGAGAAGGGGAAAGAAAGGCGGGAGGTGCCAAGGACAAAGTAGAGGGGAGAAGAAGAAAGGGAGAGAAGAAGGGAGGAGGGTGTGAAGTGTCACTGCCAGTGGAACCATCTCTCTAATTAGCATAGTGACCTTGGTCCGCTGTAACTGTTATTGTCCACACACACACACACACTCACACACACACACACACACACACACACTCACACACACACACACACACACACACAAGTGCTCACATGCATAGCAGGGTGCGTGTTTTTTTTGTGTGTTTGTATGGTAAAAGTAGTGTCTGATGTGAATTTTAATACACAATAATTTAACATTGCTACATTTTGTTAGCTGGTAGGACCAGTCTTTTGTGATGATAACATTTCACATTCATTTCACACAAATAGGCGCACACATTTACAAATAGTTGTTTTTGGCAAGTCTAATTGGTTTATGTTGAGGCCGGATTCATGGACACAAGGAGAAGCATAGAAAATAGAATAGAAAATAAAAACAAACACACACACTCATCACATCCCTGTAGAGTAAATTCTGCGGTGTTCTATGTAATAAGAGGAGTTTAAGGCCTTGTTCACACTGACAGCCCAAATCCGTTTTTTGCATATCCAGATTGTATCCAGTTTGATTTTAGAAAGGATCAAACGTCATTTGATGCGGATTGAAATGCGATTCCAATCGGATCTCGTCTTAGTCCGTATGCTCTGGCCGCTCTAATCAGATTTCAAAGTGTCTTTTGCGTCACTCGCATGCGACACACGATGACAGCGTCAACTCCAGAATGACGGAAGTCACGGTACGCATCCACATGATTCGTCCTTTCCACGATTTCTATTCACTGTCTATGTAAGCAGCCGTGCAATGCATTCTGGTAGTGAAGCGTTGCGTTTCGAGAGACAGACCGTCACGCTGCCCGCTCCTAATTTGCATAAAGTTGAGGTCTAGACTACTCTATGCAAACCAGGAGCGTCCGGTGTGACCACCGTACTCCAGAAACTCCTGAAAAACTATCAAACTAACCGTTAACGGCGTAAAATGAAGACAGATTCAGCAACTTCATGGCTTATTTCTCGCGGATAATGTTTTCATTAAACACATTTTGGTGAACAATTTTCGGAATATACAAGAAAATTTTCCAAACGAGCCGCCATGTTGGTTTCGGTTTGAAAGCGGGGAGCAGCAGCCCACGAGTGAAAGCGTTTGTCCAATCAGGTGCCTATAGTGCCTAGTGGCGGCCAATCAAGCGTCCAATGCTGGAAAGCGTGGCGATCCCTCGTGTCCAAAAACGCCGCTGTGGACACGTACCATGAATCCATGCAGATACTAGCAGAGCGCCATGGAGGAGAACAACAGTTTGTGGACAGATGCCAAAATAAATTGTCTGGTGTGACGGAGGTGTTCCACACCGTGACTTGACAGTGCGATTGTTTGGAGGGCGAAATGATGGACCTCCATTTGTCATGCTTCCGCGTTGGAAAGCTGCGTCACGTAGCTTCGTAGTTACTTACACCTACTGTACATTGTTACCACAGCAACCCATGCAGATAGGTTGTGATGTCTGGACATATAAACCTGATCTGATCACTTGCAAAGTGCAAACAGTCTCTCTTAAAGATCTGATTTGAGAAACAAATCGGATTTGCCTGCAGCAGTGTGAACGTAGCCTCAGTGTGACATTTAACACTTTCAGTTAAATGAGGATTCAACAAACACTTCTAAAGAGAGAAAGTGAGAATGAGGCAGAGAGACAGAAAAACTAACTGTGAGTGAGCAGGCGAGAGAGAGGAGTGTACAGCTGTAGCAGTAATCATCTTTCGGGTCAACAGTAATTACCAAGAAGACTGAGGATATGACACACACACACACGCACATGCACACGCACACGCACACGCACACGCACACGCACACGCACACGCACACACACACACACACACACACACACACACACACACACCGTCTCTTCTCTCTTCACATCTCGGCTTGCTGTGTTTTCCTCTTGTCTCGTTTATTTCACAACCAAAACATGCACCTATCACAGAGAAGATGTCAGTGCGAGCTGCAGGGTTTAATGGATAAAGGTTTCTCACAGTGAATACAATTATATACACACCAGCAGTCTAATCTTGCATTAACTGAGCTATAATTAATTCATGGGTAATGTCAGGAAGTTGCTTTAATCGTGGTTAACTCGGAGGTTGGATTTTCAGACCTGTGAGATATACTGCTGCTTCATACTCTCCTGTTGGTATTTTAAGCTATTTTTAAAGTTTAGCCTCCCAGTCAGCATATACAGTACCGTACCGTACCCCCCCCCCCCCCCCCCATCCCTCACATGGTGTGCAACGCAGCACGGCACTGCCTGCTTGGCTTTGCCCGTTAATTCTTTCTGTCCTGTGTACATTCATGTGGTTATTGAATCTGCTCATGCACAATGTACAGTAGGGATTATCGAATTCTTCCTCACAATCACTCCTCTATGGGGAGAACCCCCCCCCCCCTTGTATGGATACGGGTGTATATATATATGTATTCATGTTCCTGGCAGACACACTGAGGCCTTGGCGGCAATCCTTTCCTCCCGGTGCCTTGGGAAAAGAGCTAGTAGAGGTACAACTGAAGCCTAATGCAGACTTCAGGTTTAAGGCAGCTCTGGGGACTTGCCAGTGGCCTGAAACTGAATTGCATTAGGCACACTTTACATTACTACTGAACTATTCTGTAGCTCTGGTGCTTTCCATCCGAAGCAGCAGAGCTCCAAAGACTTGTGGAGGGAATCCTCTGATTCTGAAAATGCTGCCCAAGGCTTGACGAAAGCACAGCAGCAGGCCGGTGCCTCCGATCAATGTTCACTTAAAATAAGTTCATGCTTAATGAGCTCTTCTAGTCAAAGAATTTAGGCTTGTATAATTTTAAATTAAATTTGGCAGTGTCAGGCCTCAGTTAAATCTACACTCCAAGGATCAAGGATGTCTACATGTACTTTTTCTCCTCCGAGGCCCAAATGAAAACCCCCTAACTGTACTCATCATGTTTCTGATCCTCTAGTGACACCCTTGACTTGATGTTTTGGTTTAATATGTTTATATAGAAGATTAATATATTTTAAATCATTCATTTATATAACTTATGTTTCTAATGAATTTGACCTTAATTAAAGACTGTGTAAACATGCCTTCCGCTCTTTAACACTGACTCCAAAGAAACGGTTTTCACACCTATTCTCACTCTAATCTTTCCCATCTCTTAAGTCCCCATACACACACTAAGATCTTTTAATATCTCTCAATTTTAGATAATGTAGCTGCCTTTGTGAGAGAGTGAGAAAAACCGAAGTTGTTAACTCTGCTATGTGGATAAATGATGATATTCATTAACATAAAATATAATAAATATATAATAATAAAACAGTTTCTGCTGCTATTCTCGACTGCACTAATGTAGTTTTTATTTCGTCAATAAGATTAAGGATATGGACTTTCCTGTAAAAACCTCTGCCAGAGTCCATCTCTTGTGCAGCTCAGTGGCCTCTTTTGTACTTTTTCATTTTGTACAAAAGAACAAAAGTTTAAAAAAAAGACAACTTTCACTAGTGCCTAATAAAATTACATTCAACCACACCACATTTAGTTTGTGATACAACAAACAGTTTTACAAAGCAATGAAGCTGCAGTTAACCTTTGTATTTTTCTATATATACTGCAAATATTTCATAGTTTTAGCACCAATATATATAGTATATAGTATATATATATATATATACATATATATATACATATATATATATATATATATATATTAGGGCTGTCAAAGCATTAATAACGCGTTAACGCTAAATCGTTTTAACGCCACTAATTTCTTTTACACGTTAACGCAATTGATCTTTCAGAGGTTGTAGCCGGCCCAGTTTCAAAGCTAGAGTGAAGATAGCGACACCATTTGAAACTAGAAAACCTGATGAATCCAGGAATCCAGGTACCATCGGTACCATCGGTACCAACCAGCTCATACTAGCTTGTCGAGGAGGAGGTTAAATAACGCTCCAAACTTACGCTAAAATTTGGCGAGGAAAAACTGACATGGCCACTTTCAAAGGGGTCCGTTGACCTCTGACCTCCAGATCAGTGAATGTAAATGGGTTCTGTGGGTACCCACGAGTCTGCCCTTTACAGACATGCCCACTTTATGATAATCACATGCAGTTTGGGGCAAGTCATAGTGAAGTCAGCACACTGACACACTGACAGCTGTTGTTGCCTGTTGGGCTGCAGTTTGCCATGTTATGATCTGAGCATATTGTTTTATGCTAAATGCAGAACCTGTGAGGGTTTCTGGATGATATCTGTCATTGTTTTGTGTTGTTAATTTATTTACAATAATACATATATACATACATTTGCATAAAGCAGCATATTAGTCCACTTCCATGTTGATAAGAGGATTAAATACTTAACAAACCTCTCTTTAAGGTACATTTTGAACAGATAAGAAATGTATGATTAAATTGCGATTAACTATGGAAAATCATGCGATAATTGAGATTACATATTTGAATCGATTGACATCCCAAAGGTAAAGGTAAGAAAAACATATCGAAAGCATCTGCTTTAGCCAGTATCGTGAAATGTTATCCTACACTAGATATTATGAATGTTATTATTATATTATTATCATTATTTTGGACATTTAAAGTTGAGCACATGGCATGCTTGGCTGAATGTATCTTTATACATTAGATCCCATCAGGACATTCACATATACACATATAAACTACCCAGCATTTCAGTCCACGGCAGGATGAGTAGTGATGTTCAATGTCAGGTCAGTACAGCTCTATCTCCAAACCTCCCCGCCCCAAAAAGCAATCAATATTCATCTTTCTTAGATGTCTCGTCTCTCTTTCACAAAAGCTAATCGTCTTTTTTTTCTCTCTCCCTACCGCCACCTCACTGCTGTCTTTGGTGGAAAAGCTTTTAACTATCTTGCAGATTAGAACTAAGAACAAAAGTTTCTGTCCCAGCTAACCTACAAACCCTTGGCGTACTCTGAGAAGGATGTGTGAAACAGCAAGGCATGAGTTTTCACTTCAGTCAGTCTAATTGGTACTGAATGCGTTAAAACCAAGACTTTGTCAAACCCCAATTAAGCTGCTCATCTTACAAAATGTTACCAGCTCAAGCTGGAAATCCAACAGCAGTGTTTTTGAGACTTTCAAACTGCACACCGATTCAGGAAAGTTAGCCGGGACATCAGTGGCTCTGCGCATAATTAGTTCATGAAACAGTAAGAAGTCTGTGTAATTTCATTTGGAATTGACTCCTTGCCCTCAATTCCATCCCTCCGGAAAACTCAATCTCCAAGGAGTCGAGGGTTCGTCTCTCTTTAATAACAGCTAAACACATCAACACCGCTCCTCCGACTGCCCCCTCAAGCCGTTAGGAACAAAATAAGAGACGCAAGTCTAATGAAAAGAGGTTTAATAGAAGAGCAAGGCAAAGGTGGCTCTGAGGCTTGCTGCTGTTTAATTCAATGGGATGCTCCCGGAGCCTGAAGACTGGCCCTTTTTAATTGCACTCCTCTCTCATTTATAAAAAGGAAGTATGCAGCGATACAGCTTTAATGAATCGGAAAGCAAGGCAGGCTATTCAGTGTCTTTCTCTCACACGCATTGAAGGATAATGTGATTGTGCTGGTTAGGCCCACATGTGTTGGCAAAGCCTTTTGCATACTACTGCCAGCTACTCCCACACACACACGCACACGCACACGCACACGCACGCACACGCACACGCACGCACGCACGCACGCACGCACACGCACACACAGACACACACACACACACACACACACACACACACACACACACACACACACACACACACACACACAGCAACAGGCTACAAGTCATTTTCAATGGAAGCCGGTGACATAAAGCTACAAACTGATGCCCGACACTTGTCGATGCGTGACGTGCTACAAATCAAAGTTGAGCTGGCCTCAACTTTATTTAGCACTCCGATGACGCGGTGACGTGGCAACCAATCATTTGTTTTTGTTTCACCATTTTTTCACCTTCTCTCTCCCCACTATTCCTCTTCTGTTCCTTCTAAAAATGGAAGAAAAACGTATTCTGGTCTCGTATATCGATCAAACATGAATCAATATAACAGTTTAAGACTGTTCTCATACACCGTTTGTAACTACGAAAAGTAATGCACTGTAGTTCATACTGTGTATATCCCACAAAATCAATTTGTATGTAATCCACGTAATCGTCAACCAGGAAGTATAAAGAGCAACAAATGCCACATAGGGAGGAGGTCAGTGTGTTTGGGTGGGTCAAAAAACATCGACTTTCGACCAGAGGACCGGTGTTTGTGACAGAAGTTAACGTTGATTTATTTGGCACTTAACTTCCATACTTAAGTTACGACACTTCCGGAGTTATTTTAACTCAAACCACAATCTTTTCCTAAACCTAACTAAGAAGTTTTCTTGCCTAAGCCTAACCAAGTTGTTTCCTGTGAAGACGGAAGTTTATTTTGAAAAGCCTGTATGCATGTAACGAGCGGAAATTGATTCGTGTTGCTGGACGTTCGTAGGAAAACACTTCGAATAATGAGGAATAACATTTCGTAAGAAAGCATACAAACCGCTGTATGAGGATACGTTGAACTGATACACAGTAAATCCAGTGATCATTATGATTATCAGCACCGCACTACTGTTGTCACATGTCACTAATATTATTATGACCACAAATAACCTCAACCAGCATCATCGGCTTCCTGCAGGCTTTAGAGACAGTGATTGAGTCTACCTGGAGTGTAGCATCACACCAAAGCCAAACACCTGAATAACAACAGCAGACCGGAGAGCGGAGGTGAAGCTTACCTTCGCCATCTGAGCCTGGACTCCGCTGGCTTTGAGCGAGGACACGGCCTTCTGCGCTGCTGCCGGGCTGTCAAAGTCCACAAAGCCATAGCCTGTACATACACACACAGACAACACAGAAGAAGAAGAAGATGATGAGAAGGTGAGGAAAAAAAGGATTACAAGATAAAGTTAATGTTGTTCTGAATATCGCTGGGCAAAACCAGCCAGTGTCTGTGTTTTGTCGTCAATGCTGCATAAATCCTGTAAATGTGTCGAAATCAAGTCAGGTCACGTATTCAATGAAAGCTGCTAGTTCCCCCATTAAATGTGTTTTAGCACAGAACATCAACAGAATTGGTGTCATAACAGTAACTCTTGCTATCTTGTTTATGATCCAAAAGATCTTCAGATGTCTGCCCAAGTTTTTGTGTACTACGGCTCTTTATAATGAAATCATGTCTATGTTTTTTTGTAATGACTCTAATGTCTTTCATTGCACTGATGGCTGCTCACCATCCATTCCCTGATGCACACATACTCTATATATCAACTTATAGTGAATTCTTTACTCTTATACAGTATGTGAAATCTACCGGCTTCCTATTGTGTGACATTTAATATCCCACTGCATTGCATGTGAGCTGGTTTCGTCCCTGCACTACACTAAACCCGTCAGTACATTTCGGGTTCCTATAGCAGTGGCCGATACAAGTGATATCAAGAAAATTCTGTACATTTAATGCAGCCATTGAAGTGATTCAGTCTTGTTTAAAGAAATAAAGAAGAAGAGAATGAGCATCAGTCGATTTTATTGCGACATGGTCTGCATCATTTTGTGTGCGTGTATGTGTGCACCTGCACAGCGTATCTGTAGGTTAGAGCTCTACAGGAAGCACTGAAGGACAAAAGGTCTGAACACACACATATCAAACTGTACTTTCAGAAATACGCCGTTTTACTCGGTCACATGAGTGGGCTTGGAAAAAAATGTCAAATGGAGAGAAAGAAGCGAAAGAGACGCAGCCTGTCTGCAGTGTGAATATCTGTTTGCGTACAAGTGTGTGTGGTAGTAGGTGAGAAAAACCGAGAAACTGTTTGAGAATGTTTTTGACTGTGTGTGTTTATATGAGAGACTAATAAAACAGACATACTGACACACACGAAGAAAGAGAAATGTTCGGAAAGCACAGCAGCTTTGAAATACCGTCTGTAGTTTTGAGTGTGTAACACAATTAAATGATCAAAATTCAAAAGGCTCACTCATTACAATCCTAAATGTAAACATGTTAAGAATGAGGGAATACACGTCCTCTCTCTCTTCCTCTCCATCTCACACTTCATTCCTAACATCTGTTCTTGTCTGTCGGTCTTTTCCACGATTTGGAGCCACGCTCTGTTTTGCTGATAAGCAGATGAATTTTTTATTGTTCAAAGGCAGCAAGCTGCTTTCACAGCAAGATATGTACTGCACGCACAAATATTTATACTGTTGCTAATGAGAAACCCATAATTTAGCCAAAATAGGATAACACAAACACACAAATGCACATATAATGTGCAGCCATTAACGACTGTGACAAACACAGATCCAGACGGGCATGGATATACACATACAGTGTGCAGAGAAAACTGATCCATAAACCTATGCAACCCCGTATACACATGCACACATTTTTTTTTTATCTATATTTATCTAATTAGTTCCACACCAGAACACTTGCACTAATTGAGAATGCAAAGGCACACCTCATTCATCAGCAACTTGGCAAGATGCTTTCATTTTATTCCAGAAAAATTTGAAAAGCTCCATTTCTCATATCTCACACTTGAACTAATGGATGTTTGTTTAACCATAGACTGTCCCTGTAATTAGTGGGAAAATAAAACCCAAAACACAGTTCACAATGGATAATTCAATCACCACTAGTCCAAAATGGCCTCTTGTTTGATGGCAGTAGTTCAGCATTACTGGCAGCGGACATGATTGTTGAAACAGAGTGACTGTAATGATAAAGCTGGTGTTTTAAAGGGGAATCCACCGATTCTACACATCGAAGTCTGTTTACAGGTCTTGAGGAGTTCTACTACATATGTGAAAAAAGTTGTATGAATCTTTTTGTGGCTCCAGAGGGAGCTCATTGAAATCTGACAAACTGCCTCCAGTGACATCACTTTAGTGTCGGTCGGGACGAAGACCACAAGATTGAAAATGAAAAAACTCTGGAGGTGTGAAGTTAGAAAGAAGTGAGCTGACCGGACCTCGGTATCCCGCTCCTCGTCGCTGCTTGAGACTAGCGGCTCGAGGTTATATTACCTGCTCCTGATAGCACACCCGAATCTCCGACCGAACCGTCGGTGTTTGAGTTGAATTGTGGGTGATGTAGGCAGCAGGTTCTGACAAGGACGAAGGCAATATCTACAGTTCTGCTGCATCTATTTTGATGCTTTATTTTTGACTGTCCCTCATGAGTCTGACAATGCATTAGGAGTGCAATGACAAATCGGTGGAGTACACTTTTAAAGAAAAAAATAATATATATATTATTATAATAATAATGAACTGAATGACTTTTCTGTGTACCAGCCATTTAAGTCACTAATCTCACACACCTTTAGCAGAGCTCAATATATTATTTTCATATTATTTTCAGCCTCTACACAAAACAAATCATATTTACGAGAGCATAAAGCTCCTGGACAGCACTTTCACACCTTCTAATTGTCTCACGTAGAGCAGTAATTTGTTAAGCAGTTTATTTAACCACTTCCATTTCCTCCTTTTAATAATTAAGCATGACATTCATTATGGATTATTATGTTTCTGTGTTATGAGGGCAGCATAAAAAAAAGTTATTTTACTCACCACCACCACCTGTGGCCTTAATCGCTAATTAACAATTATTTGAATCCATCCAGGATGTAGGAAGTTAGGATTTTACAGAGACTAAATAAAGACGCTACACTAAACAAATCAAATGTATAGACTGTTAGCTCAGTTTGTGTTAGAGGCAACATTATGCTTGTGCTTTTAACAGGTATTGTAACATTATGACATTTTAAGCTCTGTATAATTGTAGAGTAACCTTATGATGACTGACATCATTTTATGACATTTACATCATTACTAGAATACTTTAAACTATTAGAAACCATAGACTGTATATAAGAAGTGGACGTCGTCACCGTGACGTCAGCCGTTGGTTTGTGGACTGACGTTATGAAGCCTCCAGTTCAGCATTTTGGCCGTCGCCGTCTTGGTTTTTGGCCTTCGCCGTCTTGTTTTTTTGCACACTGAAGTGAGACGAGCGGGCGGAGCTAAGTACAACCGAACGCTGAATAAGACGTTTTTAGGCAGCCAAAATGTTACAATTAACTTTCATGAAGTGAAAACAGTAAAAGTTGTCAGATGAAAACACAGACAACAACAGACCGGACAACGACCTGTCAATCAGCAGGTAGCCCCGCCCTAAAGCATCCCCTGCTTTATGGTCTGTCTGACTCTAAATGGGACCATAATTTACTAAATGAACATCATGCTGTATTGAAGAAGACTTGAAACTAGTGATTGAGGCCATAAACTCATGTTTACAATGTTTACTGAGGTAATAAATCAAGAGAGAAGTAGGCTCATTTTCTCAGAGACTTCTATAGAACCAGAGGAGTCGCCCCCTGCTGGCTGGGAGACAGGATGCAGGTTTAAGACTCTTCAGCTTTGGCTTCACTTTCAGACCCGGAGGTATCCACTGTTAGGAACCAAGTATATTACTCAGTACTGTATTTATATCTAATGACTGTATTTAATTACTGTACTGTACTACCTCTGTCTTGTATCAGTATAATATTATAGGGATTGGTTGATTTGTATATGAGCATATTTGCAGAGCTTTAATGAAGTTTATTTTGTTGAAGTTGAATGCAGTCAGTGGAATACTTATAATCAATGGTGGTAACTTGTTTGGCTAGTAGGAGATTCTGTCGCACTTAGGTGTAATCGGACGATTGTGCCGGTTTACAGTCATCAAACTAGAGGCTTGAGACTTTAATCTGCAATACCAAGAGCCACTTCATGGAGCTGCTCTGTGTACAGTGATTTACCGATCCACTGTGTAGCTCATATCAAATGTGTCGTTAGTATTACAGTACCAGAGAATGTCTCAGAAGCCTTGTACATGATCTCTCATAAAAATAAAATACAGAGTTGTTGTAGATGATATTTGAAATCTAGCTTTGCCCTGCACACATTTGTCCTTACATCTAAAGACGTCAGAATGTCGGCTTGGGCAGGAAAACACCTACAGCCAGACACCATTCACCATTCGAGAGACATGAATGATGGAGACATTTTGCTCATCTCATTGAGAAGTTCGGTATGATAGAGCATCAGCCTTGAAATGTGCCATTTGCTTTGACTGTATTCATCACTCAAGGAGCGATCTGTGTGCTCTGAAAATGTATTTGCCCCCCCCTCCAGAGAGGTCGGAGGTCAAGTATCAGCGACAGAACACACCGCAGGAGATGGTAAGGATTCATTGTCTTGCTCAAGGACACTTCAGCAGAGTGGAAGCTTGTTGAGACTGTGAGCAGATGCCTGCCCGATGGAAGCTGATGGAAATCATTACTCCACGCTTCTACCCAACATGTAATTTGTAAATTTCCATATATACACTAAAACCCGCCCTCTTTAGTTTGGTGAAAACTCTCATCTCATGTAGATGTAAGTGATAGCTGTTCCGGGCGTGATGATGAGGATATTTCCAGAGAACAGAAGAATGAAAATAATCTCTGATTTATATAATCTTTCTCATTTGTGCTCTGTCCCTCCCATCTGTGGCCTTATGATGACACAGAGATGAAAATTCATCTTGCTCAGTCAAGCCTGACAAATATTCAACTCGTGAATGAAGGAAAAAAAAACGTTTTATTACGAAGCGCACTCCCACATGAATACACACTCACATGCGCTCATAGACACAGATGGATGCACAGATAAACATGAGTATTCACACACACACACACACACACACACACACACACACACACACACACACACACACACACACACACACACACACACACACACACACACACACACACACACACACACACACACACACACACACACACACACACACACACACACACACTCACACACACACACACAGACACAGACACACACAGACACACACACACACACACACAGAGAGCCCATCTAATCTCCTGAGCTCGCAGAGTTCCTGGCCCTCGGCCATTAGAATGGGCTAACGGAGTAGAGAGGGAAAAGGAGAGAGAGATAGAGTAAAGGGAGGAATGGGGGGAGGCAGTGAGTCGGGGGGAGAGGGAGAGTGGCAGGCAGAGAGAGAGAGAGTAAGAATGAGATGAAAAACAGGAGGGAGGGAGGCGGAGAAAGGGCAGGAGACACGGAGACAGTGAGAGGGAGGGCGCTTGTCTTTGGGAAATGGAAATCCTTTACAATCTAAAGTGGTTTCCTCTCCCTTCCTTCCTCCCTCCTGAGCTCCGTGCCCTCTCCCTCCCCCAGAGCTCCCACGCTGCTAACTAGAAAACTGTCAAGTGTATTTAACATTGAGCCCGCTACAACGCTGAGGACTTTACAAGGAAAATCTTTATATTATTTCGGACAACAGAGCAAAAGTTTTGCTTTCTTTGAAATGACAATGCATTAATTAACAGTAATTCTCAGGATAATGTTGTTTTTGGGCTAGCATTTTAATGTATCTATACACCATATTTTTACATATTTTTACAGAGAGAAACATCAACCTTTCAGGGACAAAGATGCAAAGAAGCCTTGAAGTGCATTTTTGTGTTCATTGAACAGGGCTTGAGGGGGTTTTAAAAACCTGGGAACCCAAAATTGCGATCGCAATGCTGTCACGTGACAACAGCTGTGTACAAACCGATCGAACGCTATCCTGCAGACTGCACAGGAAGAAGACTTTATTTATTTACCTGTCTCTTTGACTCTCACGCTCTCTACCTCCCTCTCTTTTCCCCTCTGCAGAATCTTCCTGAAAATAAGAGGCTGTCTGCTAAATCATCCCTTCCAAGGGGTCCCTTCCTTTTCTGTCAGCCCCAGGTTATTTTACCCCCCGTCCCTCCTCCCATCCATCCCTCCCTTTCCAAGAGAACTCTCTGTGCCAATTTGTACTCTCTTAGTCACGCTAAGCACTTATCTTGTCCCCACTGAATGCCTCTGCAATCAAACCAACACTTATCCGGTTGTAAGGCATTCTAATGGCCGCCTGATAATGAAACTCCTTCATTGTGAGTTAACAACTGGCTGAGAGATGTATGAAGTCCACATCACAAGCTGATGAGGGCCGCGGCCGGTAGAATCGCCTATTCTGCTGCAGCTGCTGCATTCTGAGTGTTCTGTGCATTAAATAATAAGCATAAATGTACAGCTGGGTGTATCAGTTTGCATTTTGAAACAGTCTCTCTAATGTTTAGTATTCACAAAGACCTTGTCTGGAGTATTTCCAGAGCATAGTGCCAGACCCGGTGCCAAGGATACCCTACGATTCACTTGCAAACACACACACAGCCTTTTTCGTCACTCACAAACACACAGGCTCATTGCTTTCACAAATAAATATGTCTTTTACCTTGATTTTATGAACTTATGAAAGTTGTGTCTCTTCTACAAGATCACAAAACTGCTTGCTGCTTTTTTGCGTTATTATTTATTTTAATCTGTTTTTCACACATTTGTAAAAAAAAAAAAAAAAAAAAAGTAGAAAGAAATCACATTTGTTACTCCCATACACATAACCTTTAAAGCCACTCTTCTCTTTAGAAAGGGCACAGCCACCGCTCAGACTCTTTTACCTTTTGTCCTTGTATATCTTTAGCTAATCTGTGTCTGACCCATTTTCTTTTTTGGACATATAATTTATGTGCGCACACACACAACAGCTCATTCTTGCAGCTGTATGCCATCACAGGTGATTCTTCAAGCTAAAAAATTCTAACTTTGCTATGTATTGATTCTTAGTTCACCCACGTTATCACTGAATGTGATTAAACCAGGCTGTCAACGCGCTGCTTGAGTCTGAAGCCGTTAACTGATGTTGCCGAACATCTAACGCCTCGCTGCTCACAATCCTTCAGTCATGTATTTTTACTTGCGTTATTAGAATGGGCATCAAATTTAATTCACTGAGCTTTTATCTGAACAAAAATCTTAGATAGATAGATAGATAGATAGATAGTAACTTTATTGATCCCGAGGGAAATTCAAGTATGAACATGGACGGCGGATGCAGAAGCAGTTCTGTTTATACTACATAAACGTACATGTTAACAGCTTTGCAGTGTGTACGGTTCACGCAGTCATAAATTCTGGGCTGCACATGTCGCGGACGTTAGGGCAGATGATGAAATTTAGGCTATGTGAGGCACTCGCAGCCACGCGGTTGCAGAAAATATTTGATATTTTTCCTTATTGTCAACAAAATCCCATGAGAAGACCAAAACCAAAGCCCTGTCTGTAGCTTTTAGCCCCACATTTATTCATTCCTACTGAAGACATAAATCGTCATGTCACAAATATATTGTTCCATTTTTGAAAAAGGCTAAATAATTGCCTCAAACAGCTGGGCACTGTAGTTTTCAGCAAAGGTTACTAGATAGTTTGTTGAGGACTAATTTCAGCTGCGGATTAATACACATTTGGTGCTCTGGTGAGTATTTATGACAGCAGGACTGTCTGGGATTGACTCAAAATAAACTACAGTGCCCATGTCCATGGTAATGAAAGAGCATTTCACCCAGTGCAACAATGTGGCTCACTGATGTGTTTTTAATAGTTTCTGGACACAAAGGAGCTCTATGGCACAGATGAAATTGCTATATCCGGCTTTGGCTAGACAGGCAATACTTGTTAGTGGGATAGTCTTTCCATTGGGTTTGTTAACGATAAAATAATATTGAATATCTCCACTTTAAAGCAGATTAAGTTTGATTTTGGTTTCATTTGTAAGCACAGCATTTAAATGGCCTTTTCGGATGCAATGTGATCTTAAATAAAACAGATATTATTTTCCATTTGTAAATCATACAAAAAAGAAGCATGAAGCCATAATTGGCTAACATAATAATCATGAGCTGGAGCACCGAGACTGTACTGAATCAGGTTTTTTAAACTCCTTTCCAAGTAACAGCAATGCAAAAAAAATTTAATGAGTTGAGAAAATGGAAGAATAACTGATAATTATCACTGGGTTTCTAGAATATTCTGCCTTCCCTTCGGCTGTGCTGTAATGATGTCAGGACGGGCATTTCAATATGCTTTCAGAGCTCCAAGCAATATTTGATTATGTGATGCCAAAGCAGGTACTGGGATGATGAAGTTTGTAAGATCTATATAACTGGCAATTTAAAAAGATCCAAGATAATAACTAAAGTAAAATAGTTCTCAGGGGAAATTCAACAAAGTTTGGTGTTCCCATTATTATGTAAAGACAGGCAGGACTGCAATCATTTACTCAAAATATTTTATCCTAAGTAATCACAGCAGATGAAGTCTTAGAATTTGCATTAACATTTCTGCCATCGCTATCAATCAGACTGGCTTTTCCTTCACTTATACCATTGAAGCTGATGTGCTGATTACAGAGCATTTTGTGCTGTTGTCCTAAACCATGTCAGTATACCTTTGAGTTCGGCCCCGGCAGATGAGCAGCAATCACCGCTGAACACACACTCTTGTGTGCCTCTTCAAAAGCAGACGACTACAATCATATTGATTAGTGCTTTGTTCAGAACACTCCAACAATCAAGCAGACCCTCATCAGAAGACACTTGAGTGAGCCTCATTCACCACAGAGACTATTTGAAACACATTGTGGCTATTGTGTGCTGCTCTCCGTTTTGGTTCGGCCAATGACAACAATGCCAACATCTTGCTTTCAAAAGCTGCTTAACTCTGAGTATCATTAGGGTGCAATCCTGAAATCATCATCACAGAGAAGTAAAACAAAATGAAGGCACTCTAGCAGTGCCTCATTTAGATAGATTAAAGGATGACATGGTCATTATGGCAGTCAATTCTGTGGTGCTGTATACAGCGTAACAACACACATCCTTACCACATAGCTATTCTGAGGCATAGACCTTATGCAACAGCACACAGCACAGTTTGAAGTAAAATGTTTTAATTTGACGTCACTCGGTCTGTTGACAGACATTTTAGCCAATTACAAAAACCTTTGGGCATTGATTTATTGGGAATGCAAAAAAGAACAAGAAGAAAGGATATATAACAAAAAACACTCCCCAGAGTGCGCTGATTGGTCTGCCTGCAAGTTGCCAAGTTTAATCAATTCTCAACTGATGTTTTCCAGACCCAAATCACACAAAATCTGACTTTGTGAAGTATATTGTGACTTTGCAACGCTACATATAACCACAGTGGATAAAGTCATTGGATTCTCACACTCACCTTTGCATTGATTTGTGTTCTTGTCCAGGATGGCCTTTGTTGACACAATCTTCCCATATCTGTAAAAACAACAAGGAAATATTTTGGTTAGCCGTTATATCAGTTTAGCTGTTTTTAACATCTGGAACAATATTGGTTGTTCTTTGAGTCGTATGCATGCTATGAAATTTGGTACAGACATTCACGTCCCCCGCAGGATTAATTGTGATTAACTTTTCATCTAGCACCGTCATCGGGTAAAAAAAATGTATTTTTCCACCCCTGTGGTTTGTGACCAAATATCTGCAAAACTAATGACATTCCCACCAGCCTCAGCTTTGTTTTGTGTTTAGTGCTAATTAGCAAATATTAGCATGCTAACATGCTAAAATGAGATGAATTTGGAAAATATGATTCCTGCTAAACATCAGCATGTTAGCATTGACATAGTAAGCATGTTGCCATGCTAGAATTTGCATTTAGCTCAAAGCACCACTGTGCCTAAGTCTCTAAATTCAAGAAATGTTACCTCCTCTGAGACGATATTTTTAGATGCTACTGTAAAGATGTTTCCACAAAGTTTGAATTCAAGAGGATAAAATGAAAGAATAAAATAAAAATGAAATTGGCAGACAAAATTGAACAAAGTCCGACCATGACACAGTTTCTCAGGTTGTCCGCAAGAGACTCCACCTCACTGTATCACAGTTACATTTTCTATCTATGCTTCTATCTATCCATTCTGTCCTCATCTGTTCCAAATCCCGCCGAAGGCCCCGGAGCACTGACAGGACTGCCTCATAAATGATGATAATAACTAGACATCTGTACAGTATGGCACCCAGTCCCGCTTGGAGGGCCAATACAGACAACCTCCATACCTCTTTCTATCTGTTCTCTCTGCAATTTTTAATGTCTGTCCGTTTCGCTACCTTACTCTCTTTCTTACGTTTGACACCTCTGCCTCTCTCTTTGTCTTCTTCCCTTATTTCCCCCTCCATCCAACGTCTATTCTCCAGCTCTCTGTTCTCAGGGAGAAGTTAATAATGTTTCTTATCAGCCCGGTCTTTCAGTCCTCCTTGAAAGAGAGGGGCGAGAAAACTGCAAACTGAGAAAGAGGCTGAGAAGGTATGAGGAGAGAGGAAAAAAAGAGACGGAGAGGAGGGGGGGGAGGGAGGAGAAAGACTGAGACAGAAAGCTTGGATCGCTGAGATCAGCCTGGATCACTGCCGAGCTACGTGGATGAGACTTTTTAATTAATGTTTTAACACGGTGCACGATGACTGACTGGCTGACTATCAAACAGACTGACAGACAGACAAGCTGGCTGACTGGCTGATGGCCACAGGTGAAGGATGGAAGCATATTCCCTCTTCGCTTTTAGAGAAAAAAAAGGGAGACAACTAGGAGGGAGACAGGAAGGATAGAGAAATCAGGAGAAGATACAGTGTGGGAGGTTACGAGCCGAGAGGGTGAATAAAGCTAAGGGAGGGGGAGAGAGAGACTCGGAGGAATGAGAAATAGATGAGGAGAGGGAGAGCAGTCAGTCAAAAGATAAAAAGAGACACTGAAGGCGAGGAGGAAGCGAGGTAGTCAGGGAGCGATGGGGAGATAGTAAGAGGTGTTTAATAAAGAAGAGATCATTTAGTTGTCACCATCAGGAGAGTCTCTGTCAGCCAACTGCTTCTGTCAGTGAGAAGAAGAGAACAGAGACTAGCTCGCCTGACAGCTTCACATCATACTCTATTGGGACGGGAGACTTTAGAAATAAAGACAGACAAAAGGCTTTAAAAGGCTGCTATCACACATAACACGGCAGCTGAGCAGCTTATGATCTTGAAATTGGTAGAGAGAAAATCACCGCTCTTCTTTCAGACAATGCTCAATTTTTGGCCTGCAATTAAAGATATTTTTAGGGTATTTACGAATCCACCGATTGTGACGGGCTAAAATCAAATCTAATGTTCGATTTGTTTTTTACAAAGTCACGGCTGGTGGTAAACAAGGTCTTTGGCCCGAAGTCTGGGGAGCGATCCAACTGTTGCAGACGTAAAAAAACACTCAAAAAAAAACAAGGCAGGACTAAATCGCCCACACATATACGCAGAGACAAACACACATTGGGACGCACACGCAAGGCAACGCCGCAAATCAGAAACACCAAAGCGGTAATCACACACATTACACACACCATCTGGCAAAAGCCAACTCTTTGTTGACTTCAGCCTCAGTGTGATTCAAACTGTGTATGTGTGTGTGTGTGTGTGTGTGTGTGTGTGTGTGTGTGTGTGTGTGTGTGTGTGTGTGTGAGTGCTGAGTGTAAACACCTACAGCGCATGTGTGAGTGAGTATGAATGCATGACAAAGACCTCATGCACCATCGATGTTTTGGCAGGTTGTTTTTCCCGGCAGAAAAGTGAAACATTTCCAGACTGTTTGTTAGTTTGCAGTGTGTGTGTGTGTGTGTGTGTGTGTGTGTGTGTGTGTGTGTGTGTGTGTGTGTGTGTGTGTGTGTGTGTGTGTGTGTGTGTGTGTGTGTGTGTTATACTCAGATCAATTTGTGTGACGTACAAGTATAAATCCACCTGTTCATTCTCTAGTTACACAATGAAGCTGGACTGGAAAACAGAAGAAGAGGAGAGGAGAAGAGAGGAGAGGAGAGGAGGAGGAGAGGAGAAGAGGGGAGAGGAGAGGAGAGAGGAGAGGAGAGGAGGAGAGGAGAGGAGGAGAGGAGAGGAGAGGAGGAGAGAGGAGGAGAGGAGAGGAGAGGAGAGGAGAGGAGAGGAGGAGAGGAGAGGAGAGGAGAGGAGAGGAGGAGAGAGGAGGAGAGGAGAGGAGAGGAGAGGAGAGGAGAGGAGAGGAGAGGAGAGGAGAGGAGAGGAGAGGAGAGGAAGAGAGGAGAGGAGAGGAGAGGAGAGGAGGAGAGGAGAGGAGAGGAGGAGAGGAGAGGAGAGGAGAGGAGGAGAGAGGAGGAGAGGAGAGGAGAGGAGAGGAGAGGAGAGGAGAGGAGAGGAGAGGAGAGGAGAGGAGGAGAGGAGAGGAGAGGAGAGGAGAGGAGGAGAGGAGAGGAGAGGAGGAGAGGAGGAGAGGAGAGGAGAGGAGGAGAGGAGAGGAGAGAGGAATGACACGATGGCCTTGGGGAATGTCAGATTACAACAACACTGCGCCATCCAAAATGGCGTCTCTTTCTGGACTCGATTCAGAGGTAAAATTCCACTTTGTCCAGACGGCTACAGCAATCTGCTGTTCGGTTAAGTAATGGAAAAAAGTATTGATAATAGATCAGATGATGAAGTAAGGAGGTAGAGGAGAGCAGGGAATAAGAGAGGAGAGGAAAAGTGCAGAATGTCCCGTCCTGTCTTAAAGTCCAACTGGAACCCGCTCATTGATTCCAGCAGAAGCTGGAGCTAGTTGAAATAACTCTGACCCGCACTTGACCCAACGGCACACATGAGACTCTCATAAAAACTATTCAAATACTGACAACATAACAGGACTACAAGGAGCCAGATGGTTGGGGTTAGCACTTCCTTATTCCACTACTCTCCGTTGTGCCAAAGAAACAGTAAGGTGATCAGTTCTGAAAGGGATCCAAGTGTTTCCATTGGATGTAAATCACGACTAAAGAGTCCATAATGGGAGTAAAAGTGTGAAGCAACAGTGGAGCAATTTTCCAACATGCTTGACAAAGTGATCAAAACCGCAGCTAGATCTGCTGTTCTGTAACCAAGTTCTGTAACTAAGGCTCTGCACTGTATATACCGGATGACATGGGACCCGAAGTGTGTTTCCAGCCTGCCCAGTTGATTCCCATAACGTTTCTTATCATCAGTCCCGTCCAGATCACACGGTTTTTACTCCCAATCCTGATTCCCATGTGTGCACAACAGAGCTTATACCTCAAGAACATGGATAGTTCTAAATACAATATTCAAAAGATGTGATCATATAACTGCTGAGAGAAAAGTTGATTTTACAATTTTCATATGTTTGTTTTCAGGCTTTGGAGTGAAATCCTTCAAATTCCACAGACTGTATATAAGAAGTGGACGTAGTCACCGTGACGTCACCCATTGGTTTGTGGACTTCGGTTATGAAGCCTCGAGTTCAGCATTTTGGCCGTCGCCATCTTGGTTATTTGCAACCAGAAGTGACACAAGAGGTTGGAACGAAGAACAACTGAACGCTGAATAAGACATTTTTAGACAACCAAAATGGTTATAATAACTTAGATGAAGTGAAAACACACTGAAAGGGTTAAAGTTGTAAGAGGAAAACACGGACAACTCCCAGACCGGATAACGCCGTGGTAACGACCTGTCAATCAGCAGGTAGCCCCGCCCTAAAGCATCCCCTGCTTTATGGTCTATCTGACTCTAAATGGGACCATAATTTACTAAATGAACATCATGCTGTATTGAAGAAGACTTGAAACTAGTGATTGAGACCATAAACTCATGTTTACAATGTTTACTGAGGTAATAAATCAAGAGAGAAGTAGAAGCTCATTTTCTCAGAGACTTCTATAGAACCAGAGGAGTCGCCCCCCCCCCTGCTTGCTTCACTTCTCAGACCCCGGAGTTGCCCACTGTCAAATTCACAGCTTTTTTCTCTTTAGATAACTCTGCTGAAGTATCTACATTTTCATAAAGTACTCACCAGGAGTAGCTGGCTATCCAAACACTCTTTTTTCTTTGGCTTCATTGAAATGCTACAAATCCCCACAAAACAGGACTAAGCCAGAGAAGAGCTTTTAGGACGAGCTGCAACACTCAACACGTGGAAGCTCCTTAGAATCTTTGCCCATAACGAACATTTGATTTTTTTTTCCCCCACCAAGAAATGCGATACACGAAGAACAGTGAAATTGACAGTATTTTCCAGACTGTCGAGAGTTAAGGAGGAATGTCAATGTGAAACTCAGTGCGCCGAATTTTTGGCAGTCTTGAGACAATCTGTGTGCACGCTGGCTTTGTGTGTATGTGTGTGTGAAGTGTTAATGACAGTCCTCAGAGCGTCAGATCGCTGTTTTCATTTCCTCGTGGAGCACCGTCAGCCTATGGATGCTCACCGTTTGATGTCTACTGAACCGCAGTTAACACACACACAAACACATGCATCATTTCTACATCTCTCCAGGATGTCTGTGAGTGTACATATACATTATGTACACGTGCACGTTCTGTGTGTTTGTAAGTGGGTGCGTGTTCTGTCTGAGGCTGTGTATGAGCTCAGGCTGGTCTCTGTGTGTGGTTTCCTCTAATTGGGGATCCAATGCAGCTGTCTTGTCTCTTGCACTTCCCTCATTTTTCCCCCTCACTGCCAGTTAGACTCAGACAAACACAGAGGGAGCGACCGAGAGAGCGCAGCGCTTCACAAGTCTTCCAATTCATTGCCCATATGTAGTTTAACATGTTCAGGCGCTATAAAGAAATGAAGTCGTGGAGCATTTCCATGATGAAAAGGCAATGTGCTGTGAATTCAGATGATAGCTCGATGTCACTGAAAAATTAAGTTTATCTGCCTAAAGGGCTTTCAATGAAGTATGAATCAGTAGCTGCAAGGCATTCTGGGTAGGGGGTGCATTCAGGAGTTAAAGCGGGTAAACTACTGTATGACCACAACTCTGAGATCATCATAAGGTAAACAATCACAAGCATACACAAACAAAAGCATCAGTTGATATTTTGGTAACACTTTATAATAACAATTATTTATAAATGGTAAATTGATAGTTAATTCATATTTAGTTAATAGTTATTTTCCTGCTAATAAACCATGAAATGATAATTAATAGTTTACTAATTATTAGTAATGCTATAATTTCTGGTATTTTATCATTTGTTGGTGTAATATGAAATAATTTGTTTATATATTTTTTGGACTGTCAAAGTTAACGCTAAAACGCATTAACGTAATTTCGTTTTAATGCCACTAATTTCTTTAGCGCATTAACACAATCGATCTTTTGGAGGTTGTAGCGGCTCAGTTTTAAAGCTAGAGTGAAGATACTAGTATCATATGAAACTAGAAAACCTGATGAATCCATTAGTACCATTTCATAATTGTTCGAGAAGGAGGTTAAATAACGCTCCGAATTTGTACCAAATTTTGGCGATGAAAAACTGTCATGGCCATTTTCAAACGGGTGAAAATGGGTTCTATGGGATGTAAATGGGTTCTATGTGAATGTAAATGGGTTCTATGGGATGTAAATGGGTTCTATGGGATGTAAATGGGTTCTATGGGATGTAAATGGGTTCTATGTGAATGTAAATGGGTTCTATGGGATGTAAATGGGTTCTATGGGTACCCACGAGTCTCCCCTTTACAGACATGCCCACTTTATGATAATCACATGCAGTTTGGGGCAAGTCATAGTGAAGTCAGCACACTGACACACTGACAGCTGTTGTTGCCTGTTGGGCTGCAGTTTGCCATGTTATGATCTGAGCATATTGTTTTATGATAAATTGATTTCCAATAATAAATATATACATACATTTGCATAAAACAGCATATTTGCCCACTCCCATGTTGATAAGAGTATTAAATACTTGACAATCATGCAATTAATCATAATTAAATATTTTAAACGATTGACAGCCCTATAAATTAGATATTGTATCATAGCTGATAAGAGACAGTAATTACAATATGACTACATCAGAAAAATATTTATTGAGGGGAGCACTTCCGGTGACGTATGGACTAGCTGCGTGTGTGGTAGCCTCTGCTCATGATAAATCTTAATTTATATATTTAATCACCCTAAGGCTGTAGTTTGCTACTATCTGTGTGGCTGACACTTTGTGGCTCACGTCTGGGTTTTGATGGGGCCGAAGACAAGGTCTGTTAAAGGCAATCATACTGTGAAACAACGGAATAAACACACAAACGAAGCGGGGCCGGACGACCTCATGGCTGAACCAGCGGCACTGCCAACAACTCAGGACGCAGTGAATTCTGTGGCAGCTGATTCCCAACCTTCGCCATCTATGATATTAGCTGCAATAGAAAATCAAGGTATGGAGGTGAGGAAGTTAATCGAAGATACCAGGCTTTCCATAACCACCCGCCTGGACTCTCTTGAAATTTCCCTTGCTGTCGTGCAAAAGGAACAAGCGGCGGTGACGGAGCAAGTGGAGGGGATATCCACCGCGGTAACAGATCATGATACCCGGCTGGATGCGCTAGAGAGCGCCTGTCAAGAGCTGCGGACAACAAATGACTCTCTCCGCTGGAAAGTGAATGATTTGGAGGGCCGCTCCAGGCGGCTTAATTTAAAATTTGTAGGGATCCCGGAAGGTGTGGAGAAGGGACGCCCTACGGCTTTTGTGGCTGAGTTGATAACTAAGCTTTTTGGCCCGACTGCTTTTTCCAGGCCGATAGAAGTGGACAGAGCTCATCGTATCCTGAAACCCAGACCGACAGCTGAAGGAGAGCGTCCCCGTACGATTATCGCTAAAATACACCGGGACCAGGACAGGGAGCTGATTTTGCGACTGAGCCGTGAGAGAGCACTCCTGTATTACAACGGTGTCAGGGTGTCTATCTTCCCGGACTATACATCAGAGGTGATGACCCAGCGACAAGCCTTCAGCAATGTTATTAAGACACTCCATGAGGCCAACGTGAAGAGTAGTCTCCGCTTCCCTGCCAAGCTGCGCGTTGAGCATAATGGAAAGACTACAACGTTCACCTCACCGGTGGACGCAAAAGTTTTTGCAGACTCCTTGACATCAAGCTGACTCTCTAAACATAGGTGGTTTGTAAAAGCTACAGAAGTGTAAGCTGCAAGATGAACTATTCGGTCAGTATCTAAAGTGGTTTGATAATGGCTACAGCTTTGTTCTCTCTTTTTTTTTCTCTCCCCTCATATTGAAAGGGTGATTAATTGATTGATTACATGTCATTAATTCATACTTGAGCATTATAGGCTAAAATATTGAGAGGTTACCATAATGGTTTTGATCATGTGGGGATATGTGGTTAACCCATACTATTGCCTTGTTGCTTCCTTAAAAAGATGGGGGTACAGCCATTCTCTTTGGCTTGGGGGTGGGATGGGTGAGATTTCGGGTTTATTTTTTTCTGCCAGACTTGGAAATGTTTCTAATCATATTTCTATTTGCAAAGCCTACTGTTTTGTTATATTTTTTCTATATGCTTGCAATGGCAGGAATGGATAAGAACACCTTTGATGTAGGGACATTAACTTTTGTTACTTGGAATGTAAAGGGTTTGGGTAGTCAGGTTAAGAGAGGGAAGGTTTTCTCTCATCTGAAATCTTTGTCTGCTGATGTGGTGTTTTTACAGGAAACGCATATTAAACCTGCTGATCAGTGTAGACTCAGGTCAAATTGGTTCTCAAAGGTTTATCATTCTACATTCTCATCCAATGCTCGGGGGGTCGCTATTTTGTTTAGAAAATCGGTACCGTTTCAATTATCTCTTCTCAACACTGACCCTTCTGGTAGATACCTGATAGTCTCAGGAAATATTAACAATATTCCTATCACCTGTCTTAATATTTATGGTCCTAATATTGATGACCCTGACTTTTTTCGTAAGGTTTTCAACTTATTACCAGATCTGAACACTACCAACTTGATTATAGGGGGTGACTTTAACTGTTATTTAGATCCATATCTTGACCGCCTGTCTACACGCCCTCCTCCGTCTAGTAACTCAGTCGGCACTTTGAATAACCTGATCAAATCATACAATTTAGTAGATATTTGGAGAATACAGCACCCAACAGAGAAAGATTATTCATTTTTCTCACATGTACATAAAACGTACACTCGTATTGATTATTTTATTATCGATTCTAAGTTGATCTCAAACGTAATGCAAACAAAATACCAGGGAATCTTAATTTCTGATCACAGTCCTCTTACCATGTCCTTTAATTGGTCTTTACCTAAAGCTTTCTATTCCTGGCGCTTTAATCCTTTATTATTACAAGACAGTGATTTTAATGATTATATGAAAGCAGCCATGGATGATTTTTTGTTAGATAATGATAACAGTGCTGTTTCTGATTCTATTTTGTGGGAATCTTTTAAAGCTGTGGTAAGAGGCAAAATCATTGCCTATGAAGCTTTTAAGAAGAAAGAAAGGCGTAAACGCCTCTCCGAAATAGAGGTACAGCTTTCTGAAGCTGAGAACGCATACACTTCCTCTCTGTCCACAATAGATTTATATGGTATCATGAAATTGAAAAATGAATATAACACTATTTTGAGTGATCAGGTTAATAAGCAGATACTTAAGATGAGACAAAAACAATTTGAATTGAACGACAAACCAGGCAAATTACTGTCCAGGCAGCTGCGGGGCGAACAGGCGAGTAGGTCTATTTTAAAAATTAAGTCGTCCTCTGGGGAAATGTTAACCAATCCTAAAGATATGAATAACTACTTCAGAGACCTCTATGCCAAATTATATTCATCTAACTGTAATGCATCTGATGATGATATAGAGAAATTCTTAAACTCTGCTGAACTACCCAAACTGAGTGAATCTGCCAAGGTTGATCTAGATTCCCATTTTTCTATTGGAGAAATTAAAATGGCTATAAAATCATTTCCAAGCGGCAAGGCTGCAGGCCCAGATGGGTTCCGTGCAGAATTTTTTAAGTCCTTCGCTGATTTCATCGCCCCCTTGCTATTCAGAATGATTAAACACTCTCCTGTCAATAACATATTTCCACAATCTTTTTATGAGGCTAATGTTTGTCTACTACTTAAGAAAGGGAGGGATGATTCAGATCCGTTGGCTTACCGACCCCTTAGTCTATTAAATTACGATCAGAAAGTGGTAGCAAAGATGCTGGCCACTAGACTAGGCGGTCATATTGCATCTCTTATACATCCTGATCAGAATGGTTTTGTGTCTGGTAGATTTTCTTTTTTCAACACCCGGAGATTATTTAATATAATGTAATCTAAACATAAAGTTAACGATAAGCCTGTAGTTATCTCACTCGATGCAGAACGTGCATTTGATCAGATTGAATGGAGATATATGCACGCCGCGCTGAGACATTATGGATTTGGTGAATTTTTCTTATCACTCATCAAGATGCTCTATGCCTGCCCTACATCTGCCATTCTAACTAATGGTAACAGGTCATCACTCTTTAACCTTGCTGTGCCAGTCCCCTGTTGTTCAATTTAGCTCTTGAGCCTCTGGCTATCAGTATAAGGAAGCATATAGCTATCAAGGGAATTGTGATGGGGAATATTGAATGTAAATTATCTCTTTATGCGGATGATTTGTTGATTTTTTTTGTCGGACCCCCCTTTATCACTCCCTCCACTCCTTTCACTAATCAAAAGTTTTGGTAGTATATCTGGGTATTCAATTAATTGGAGAAAAAGCGCATTCATTCCCCTTACGCAAAATTTGGATCCTCTTTTTCTCGAATCCTTACCCTTTGAAATAGCCAAAGAACATTTTACTTACCTGGGCCTGTCTGTTCCTGTAGATCCTAAGCTCTTATTTAAGAATAACTTCTGTATACAGATAGACAAGCTTAAGAAAAATATTGATTTTTGGAGGTCTTTGCCACTTTCTCTTATAGGGCGTGTAAATGCAATTAAAATGGTGTCGCTCCCCAGGTTTATGTATTTGTTTCAAAACATTCCAATTCAGCTTTCGTTGTCATTCTTCAGAAAACTTGATTCAATAATAATGCCATTCATCTGGGGATATAAAACCCACCGCATCTCCAAGATTCATTTACAAAAATCTAAGAAAATAGGGGGCTTATCCCTTCCAGTGTTTCAACATTACTATTGGGCAGCCAATGCCAGAGCCTTAATTTATTGGCAAGACCAATTCCCTCATACAACTGAGCTCTCTGCTAAACCCAAGTGGCTGCAATTAGAGTCCAATGCAGTGAGAAACAGTTCTCTGTCAGCTCTATTGTTTTCCACAAATGACTATCCATTGCATCTGGTGGAAGACAGTTTTGTTCTGCACAACTCAATTAAGATTCTAAAGCAAATTAAAAGGGTGCTTAAAGCTCCGGAATTTTCCTTAAATTCTCCTATTTGTTTTAATCACAATTTTATACCGTCTAAATCTGATCAAGCCTTTATTCAATGGAAGGATAAAGGTCTGATAACCGTTGCGGACTTGTACATAAATAACCACTTTGCGTCTTATATGGAGCTGAAAGATACTTTCTCCCTTCCGCAAGCCCACTTTTTTCGTTATTTACAAGTCAGACATTTTGTTAAAAACAACTTTGAAACGTTCGAAAACCCACCCAAGGAACACTCTTTTTATGCTTTGATGAGACAACATCCTGATTCTAAACATCTTGTCTCAAAACTTGTGTTGCTGTTTTCGAATATGTCTGCTGTATCATCAAACCATATTAAATCTGCTTGGGAGGCAGATCTTGGTGTGGAGATAACTGAGGAAGTTTGGAGTGGGGGGTTGGAGAGGATCCATTTCAGTTCAATTAACGCCAGGCTGCAGTTGATTCAGTTCAAAGTCTTGCATAGGCTACATTATTCCAAAGTTAGGATGAACAAAATGTATCCTAATGTATCGGATATCTGTGATAGATATAGCTCCTCAAAAGGTACTCTTGGTCATACTTTCTGGTTTTGCTCTAAGATCGTCCCTTTTTGGCAGGAAATCTTTATTTGGTATTCTAAAATTTTTGATACACAGATTGAACCTGATGTATTAATTGCCTTGTTTGGTTGCTCCGAAGCTTCTCTTGCATTACCACGCACTGTACAGCAGACCCTGATGACTGGTATGTTAGTAGCTAAGAGAATTATTCTAACAGAATGGAAGACCACCAGCGCTCCTTGTTTCGTTAGATGGCTGAGGGAACTAGTCTCAGGGATAAACCTCGAGAGGCTTCGAAGCAACACACATGGTTCTCATGAAAAATTTGAGTGTATTTGGGGCCCAATTATTAGACACCTTGACTCCCCTGACTGTTAACTGAAATCCTTACTGCGTGACATCTAATTTAGCTATTCTTTTCTGTTCTTTCCCTGATATGACATAGGCGGAAATGCGATTGTATCTTTGTCTGTCTAGTCTGGCTTTTCTGTGGTGGTTGTCTTTTTTTTTTTTTATTGTTATTAGTATTATTTAATTTTACTTGGGGTTGGTATGTTTGTGAGTCTGTCTGTAGATGTCATTTTTTGTTGTTGTTGTTGTTGTTGTTGTTGTTGTTTGTTTGTTTGTGATGAAAATTTAAAAAATAAATTTAAAAAAAAAAAAAAAAAAAAAATATTTATTAACAGAATATCATTGCACACATTTTAACAGTTTATATATTATATGAAGTATTTGTTAATGATTACCAAATGATTTGTAGAACATCTATAAACATTACATAGATAGATGGACCAGAAACCAATTTTTAACTATTGACAAAGATCCATCTAAATAATGTTTTTAGAAGCTTTAAGAAGTATTTATTAACCATTTAACAAGGTATTGTAATCATCAGTTGCAACTTTATAATAACCATCTAAATAATGTTTATAGACGGTTTACAAACCAGTTATTAACCATTGGCAAAGTGTTACAAATATCTGGTCCATTTATCTATGTAATGTTAATATATGTTTACAAATCATTTCATAATCATTAACACATTCTTAATATAATATATAAAATGGTATAATGTGTGCAACAATAAACTGTTAACATAAAGTAAATATTATTAGTTATCATTTCATTGTTAACAGTAAAATAACTATTAACTAAGTTTTAATTAACTATCAATTTACCATTTATAAATGATGGTTATTATAAAGTGTTTTTTTAACCTTATTCTCCTTTCATCTGATAATACTATGGGGTAGAGTGTGAACTTTTGCCATAAAGGTTGATGTCAGACCAAACAGCTGGGTATTACTCCATTTCAAATACAATGGAGGGTAAATTGAGTTTAGATGAGTTTAATCTCCACTACATCGCTGGCCATAACTCTTCAGAGCGCTCAATACCTTCTCCATTCAGGATCCCAAATATAGGGTCCTTTTATCAATGTAATAACAGTGAAATTACGTGTGACAACACCAGAGTGTTGGCAGAAGATCGTGACTCTTGACCCTGAGGGTCGGGTTACGCTAGAAAAGAACTACAATCTGTCCCAAACAGCCACACTCGGGCTGAAAAGACGGCCATCATGTAGAAGAGCGAGATTAGATAATAGCTCAAATAGGGAAAACGGAGCATGCTTTCAGACTATTCTGGAAGGCACTCATAGTGTTTCACTCGGTTGTAAACATAAAAAGTGACAGAAATAGATGTGTAACGGATGAAAAAAGAAAGCTAGAGAGAGAAGTTCAAACCCTGCTTACTTTCTCACCTCTGAACAGCTCGCCAATCGCTGTGTGAAGTGGGTGTGAATGTTGGATCATCAGTTTCAGAAAGTTACAGGAATTTTCAGACACAGCCCGATTCTGACGTAAGAGGTGTGAAGTGTGAAGTGCGTGGAAGTTCTAAAGCGATCCGACCATCCGACAAGCACTTCTCATGAGGCATACTGGTGGATTCACCCTGCTGATTTGCAGTTTTTTCATCAGGTGGAATAGGTTCCTTGTAAGATTTGACAAACTCAGAGCAGTAGAGATGATCAATAATGGCATGTGATATGTATGACATAGATGGCTATTATTTAAAGGCCCTGAGCACACCTGTGGATCTCCTACTCAGGTGATCTCACTGGTTTTGGCTGGTTAGAGCTCTTCTCAGGACTGTGTGTTACGTGTGCAGACTCTGTTAGTTTTGTTGCACCAGCTCAGGTGTGACACTTTTATCATGCTAACTGGGTGACATAGGGTCTGCAGGGCCTTTTGTTTCATTTCATTAAAAAATACTATATTCAAATAAGAAATTGTGTTTTCCCCCCAAAATACTATTTTGTTTGTTCTGTTTTATTTCAAAGAGCCAAGAAAATGGAAATGTATGTATGTATGTAATGTATGTATTTTACAATTCCATGACAAATAGGCAAACTCCATCTGCTGAAGCTGATGATATGATCGAAAGCTCCACAACAGTACCTAAATTGACCTTGAAGTGAGATTGTATTGTCAACTACTGTTAGCAAGGTCAGGAATAAACAGAGACACTCCACAGATTTGTCAACAACATTATAATCAGACTATGCTCAAACAATAAAACCCATTGGTTAAGTACAGCACAGTACTACATTGCCATACTACACTATTTACAGTAATGTATCATTGTTTGCTATCTTGTCATTTACCCACTGGCAAGTACTGGCTTTGCACCAGTGTTTCAATTCACAAGATATTTATATTCAAAATCGTCACCTGCCAACAATACTACTGCTCCTATTCAAGCAGTATTACTTAAATTTATTCACAGAGTTTTGCTCATAAAACAGTGAGATAATTAAAGATGGAATCTTGTCTTTGAAATACTAGATTATACATTTTAGGGCAGAAAGATGTGTCGGGTTCAGGTTTCACATCAATCAACTGCTACCAAAACATCAAGCGCATTCGTGTGACGCTTGTCAAATTTACATGATTTCGTTTTTTCTAACTCAGCTGCTGAGGATTAACGAGAGATTGTGAAGTGATTCAGTGTTTTATATTCGTCTTCAGTGATTTCTCCTTTGAGTGGTTAAAGCTTGTCTGCCCTCATATAACCCTCCATCAGGAAGTAGAGACTAGCAGATAGATGGATAGATGGATAGATAGATGGATAGATAGATAAATGGATGGATGGATGGATGGATGGATGGATGGATGGATGGATAGATAGATAGATAGATAGATAGATAAATGGATGGATGGATGGATGGATGGATGGATGGATGGATGGATAGATAGATAGATAGATAGATAGATAGATAGATAGATAGATAGATAGATAGATAGATAGATAGATAGATAGATAGATAGATAGATAGATAGATAGATAGATAAATGGATGGATGGATGGATGGATGGATGGATGGATGGAAAGATAGATAGATAGATAGATAGATAGATAGATAGATAGATAGATAGATAGATAGATAGATAGATAGATAGATAGATAGATAGATAGATAGATAGATAGATAGGAGAAGTGAGTCAGTGGTAAGGTTGAGAAAGAGACAACAAGTGTGAGTGAAAGCGAGAGAGTGAGAAATTGCCCTTGTGCTCCGCTTTAGATTCCGCTCACGTTCTGCTCTGTCCCCAGACGTTAAAAGTGTGTCCATAGTTTTGGCGACCGGGGGAGTGATTGGAAATGTCAGCTGACAACAGCACTTTTCACTGACACTCTGAGAACTGGCACAGAAAGAGAGAGAGGGGTGAGGGGGGGAGGAAGGGGGGAGAAGGGAAGGATGGAGGGAGGAAATGAGGAGGATGACAGAACGGGGAGGATGGTACTGGTGGGCGGGTTGGCACACAAAAAAAAGCCATGCTTGGTAACAATAAGGATGAGGATGACATTGAGTTGAAAGAGTGTGTGTGTGTCGGCGTCGAGGGATTGTCCTTCTGTTATTCATTGTGTGCATGAATGAAATGCCTGTTTGTGTGTGTGTGTGCGCGCATGTGCATGTCATGTCAGTGAGTGACAGGAAACTGCCATTCAGTCTATTTCTGAAAGCCGGAGAGAGTTGAAAACCCAAAGCAAAGACTGCTGCCCAACGGTACACACCCCCCCCCCGCTGACCTTTCCTAAATGTTACCGGCCACTTGGCACACTGACTGGACCTCTAATGAAACTTTTATTGGCCCCCATTTTTCACCCTGCTTCTCCAGAACGCCTCCGGGGCGAAGCTGAAATACAACAGGCTTGAACTGCAGCTGACACGCAGAAGGGCAAGGTATGGTGAGTGTGTGTGTTATAGTATAATTTCATCTTTATCTACCTTTTTTCTTTATTTCAAAATCAATTAGATCAATTATAAATGTTGATGAGATCATTTGAAGCCCTTACCTGCGGAATATTTAGCTCAATATATCATTCTCCAATTACATTTGATAATATCAGGTAATAGCTGGAGGCAAACAAGACCCTCTCTGGGAGAGCTGCTTTATCGTTGGCATTACATTCTGTGTTGACTCTGTTTGTCCACACGGGGAGAGTCGGGAATTACATCTGCAGGACTTTTAGCACCAAGGACGAGAAGTGCCAAACAGCTGAAGTTACTGCAGTCAAGGAATAACCAGGATAACTACATCATTCACCAATATATTACCAGAAATAACAGGAGACAGGCTCAGCCACATTGCTGTGAGATCAAGTATTTTGCTCACATTCCTATCCAAGTCATGTAAAGGAACAGTGTGTAGGATCTGCCGGTATCTAGTGGTGAGGTTGCAGATTACAACTTCTCCCGTGTGCCGATTGCGACAGTGGCCGACGCGAAAGCGCGTAGTAAGAGTAGAGTGCTTCGAGTGTGTGTGTGTACGTGGGCAGTGAGTGGTGAAGCAGGAGAGAGAAAGCGGTGGCGACAGGAGCGAGGAACGTTATCGACTCCGGGCCAAGCAGGAAAAGTAAATAGAGTTTGGTTTGTCGGTTCTGGGCTACTGTAGAAACATGGCAGACTCCGTGAAGAGGACCCGCTCCATATGTAGATATAAACAGCTTCTAAGATAACGAAAATACAATGATTCTTATTTTCAGGTGATTATACACTAAAGAAAACATACTTACACACTGGTCCTTTACATTCATTCATCCATTATAATTATACCACAAAATTCTAACCGGTTTACCTGTGTCTATCTCAACAAATGCCCGCACAGGCAGCCTGCGTTTTGGTTCGCTTGGACACGGTCTAAGACCACCTCTTGTAAGCGGTCTCGCTCCGGTTGTTTTGGTCCGCACCAGAGTACAATTACTGTGTTCACAACTGCCCAAACTGCCAGTTGCTGCTGCCAAGGCACAGTGGGTTAAAATAAACTGGAATTGTTCAGACGTAACATAGCTGCTGGTAAATACTGAATTATGCCTTGATCAGCTCCAATAGCACTGGATTTCACTGGCAGAGGATCAGAGCAGTCTGGAGAGGGACAAACATGTTAAGGAGCTTTAACGGCCCTGCAAACTTTGGATCCTTAGTTTGTGCTCCGCTACCTATCAATTTGAAGGTTGCAGGAAACCCTGTTATTAAAAGCTCCTAAAAAATCTGGGCACAGTGTAGGACCCACTTGGCTATAAGACAAGCATTGTCCTGTATGCCATTCACCAATAACACACTATTACACCCTCGATGTTGGACACAGCTTTCCAGCAGCGGTCCAGAAATGGCCTGAGCAAGGTGACAGACTTAATCTAAGACATTATTTTCATGTCTTTCACCCAGATAGTCAGACAACTTGGCGTTCCACAATCTCACTTTTTCCGGTACCTCCAACTCAGAGACTTTGTTTAAAAAACACCTCACTACATTCCCTTTTCAAACTCCTACCAACTGTTTGGAGGACTGTATTCATAAAGGCCCTACTGATCTCAGATTTATGATGTTCTACTGTCAGTCTCAAACCAAAACAGGAGGATGACTGGTGAGAGGATCTCTGATGAAATCTGGAAATCGTCCATTGCAATGATCTACATACAACCTCCATATGTGTCAGACATAGTTTGATCCAATTTAAACTATTTCACAGACTGCATCTTTCCCGGAGTAGGCTTGCCCAACTCTATCCAGAATTTGACCCAACCTATTAACGGTGCAACCGAGACCAGATCTCCAAAGAGCCAACATTTTGGTCATGCGCCCACCAGTCTCCTCGGTCCCCGGTAAGATGCCTAATCCTGACCAGAGGCATCGGATTCATTTCACAAGTGTGGGGAGGAGAATAGTTTTTTTCTCGCCAACAGCTGATCTGCTGTGAGCACCATCACTCTCTCTCTGTCGTTCGACCACACAGTCTCTATGCACGCATTACGCTACTCTTATACCAACGTAATATGTAAACTTGGATTGCACTTAAACCCGGCCTTGGCTATTTTCACACGGTAGTACTGCGAGCATCAAAGCTTGCACTTTGCGTGGCATTTTCCATGTTGTTTTCTTCATCTACTCTCGTTCACAATGTGGGAAAAGAGCGTAAAGTGTGTATGTGGGGGGGTAATGACCCCTCGGACCCCCTACTTCTGGCGCCCTTCGGACCCAACATCTTTGGCGGAGATGGCCTCATCTGACTCAAAAAACATTTATCTGCACCTTTATTGCTGTTTATAATCATTTACATGATGTGTTAAGAAATTACCAATGTGTATGGGCATTGACAAAAAAAGGGTAACGCCCAGCAGCGCCAAAAGGTGTGGTGAAAAATTTTGGCTACACTTAAATTATGTGTTGGTGCACCTAAATGAAACAGTTAGGAGCACCAGTGCAACCACTGTAAAAAGTTAGTCTGGAGACCTGGAGACCCAGCAACCCTTAATCATTCATTTTGGGCTTGCCCAAATATTCTGGGTATTATAATTTTATATCAATAATGTCTGGCAGTTGTTGGCATTGCTCATAGAGATCTAAATCTCTCTCGGGCCAACGCTGTTGCTTCCTAAACACTTCTACCATGACGTCTGATTCTATATAATTGGAAACCTATCTCCCCCTCTTTGCATAGCCTCTGGGTTGAGGAGGTAATGGTTAATTTGAAGTTGGAAAAGCTCAAATATACCACTCAGGCCTCGGTTAATAAATTCCAAAAAGTATGTCAACCATTCCTGGACTACTCTAATAATGTCTACACTACAAGAAATATAACTTAATGCCTGTAACTGATCACCATAACCTTGAAGAATCACTGTAGAATCTTTATTATATTTGGAGTGATCTGCCATGCTGTAAAATATTTCCATATATTCCTATAAAAAAGAAATGTCTCAAACCACTGGCATATCTGTCAAAGATTGAGGGGTTTACATCTTCTGCTGATTGATAGAAGGATGCATGTGTCCGTCCTTGTGCAGCATGTGTGTTATAGATGACCCAGTGCAGAAGGGAGCGGATGGGTTAGGCCCGGCTGGGTTTTGTTTTTTCCTCTGAGGAAGCACAGGGCGGACGGGCAGAGAGGTCAAGAGCAAACTGTTGATACTCATTATAAGCTGCTGTTGGACTCACACAAAACTAACTACCACAAGCTGAAGTGAACGGAGCAGGAATGAACTGAGCTCAGCTGCACTGAAGGATGCTTCTGCAGAGCGAGGACATGCTCAGATCAAGTTGAATAGAACAGAATGGAACTCACGGCTGGCAGAGTTTGATGAGATCCTGGTCGGTGGTGGCAGGTGGAAGGCCTCGGATGTACAGGTTGGTCTTACTAAGCTGCTCCATTAGCCCTCCTCCATGATGACCTCCTCCTCCTCCACCTCCTCCTCCTCCGCCTGTAGTGCCCGGGCTGGGCGGAGCCATGGGCAGAGGGGGGGGTGCATAGGACTGCTGCAGAGAACCAGACAGAAAGCCATGGAAACGTCACTTCAGGTCAAAACACAATAATATATATTTTTTAGACTTGTATACCATTTTCTGTGCCACAATAATCACCAATTTAATAATGCCAAAAAAAATTAATTTCCTCCCGTCAGTCCTACCCATCAAACACAACATCATCTTTCTACTGAACTCACATCCTTTGGAATAATCTCTTCCTGCATCAAGTACCACACTAATATCTTGATTCAACAGGAAGCACATCAAATTAAGGAAGCAGGATGTGTGTAATTAGTAGTGCTCATTCTGATCATGGTACCAAGTTTTAATACAGGTGCTTGTATCAATGCAGTAACTTCTCCAGCTTTAGCTGGCTTTGATGACAATAGAGTGCTGCAGAAACGAGTCCTAAAAGCCAGAAATGAGTCAGCATTTTAACACTTCCGGTTCCTTGTCTCGAAGACAATGATTTTTTTTTATGGATTCTTAGTTAGACGCCTGAAATAAGGTCTGTGGTTTAACACAAGCTTAAGAGATTTTAACATTTTGTTCTACGATATAAAATACGTCAATAAATAACCCACTCGTGAATTTTGAAGCTTTCACGTGTCTTTAAAAAGGCGGTTGCTAACGAGTGGCTAAATCAGGCTACTAAACGTCATCATGCCGACTCGTCCACCTTTACAGCCTCGTTGTGTTTACTCGCACTCATGCGACCGCGGTGTCGTTCGTTTATAACACAACGTTAGCGAGTCAGGACACAGTAAAAGCTGCATCAGCTGTTTTGACGGGTCTTTTAGTCTAAAACTGAAACTTAAAATGTGAGCACTTAACTTGTTATCTAATGCAAGCAGACTTGGATCAAATTACATTTTCTTGTTCCTACTTCAAGGTTACTGTCAACTATTTCTTAAACCACACAATACTGTATTGGGCACATTAACTGTGCTTTAAGAAGCATCCCATGACGGGTGCACAAAACAGGCCGTCCGGTGTTTAATCCAGAACTGGGCCCGTCATCACCTCTAACTTACTCAAACGTTTCCTATCGGCCTCCGCTGCCCAATGACACAGCTCAATGCTGACTAAATGACTTAATAAGATGCCCATTTCTGGCAGGGAAGAAGGGCAGCGTGAGGATTAATGAGTGTTTGGATGATGGTTCAGAGTGTACAGACACCCCGGCCTGCCCGCTGCCTTAGGCAAACTATTAGGTTCAGTTTGGATGAAGTAAACAAGCCTCACATGACAACAGCGTTCGAAACACTCTGTGTGCCTTCTTGATGTTTGGAGCAAAACAGCCACACTGGCTCGACAAAGAAATCTGTTCTCAGCACTGATCCCAGTGTAGGGAGCCGGGATGGAACAAACTCAAGAAGCCGCTGCAGTTTGAGATGCCGGTTTCACTGTGAGCCATAATGACGAGAGAGAGACAGGGAACGGAAGTGGAGGGAAGGGGGAGAGACAGGTGAGACAGGAAGTGTATGTGCTCGGATGTATACTGTATTTGGCGGATGCATGTGCATGTGTGTACGCAAAATACTGGTGAGCGTGTGTGAGCTTGTGTGTGTGTGTGTGTGTGTGTGTGTGAGCCGGTGTTTGTGATAATGACAGGTTGCCACCACACAGCAATGTGGAGCCTGAGCCAGCTCTGATATTAATCCATTACCTGTACTTCCCTCGACTGGCACACAATTCCTGACACACACACGCACACACACACACACACAAGCACACTGGGAGCTCAGAACGACTGCGCCAACAGGATTCAAACACACATGTACAGCAGACATGCAGCAGTAAAAAGGAGACTGTGGAGTAGAGCCAGTGCCTTACACTAACATCCCAGAATGAGCCTATACACTTCAACAAAAACATGACAAAATACAGAGATGAAAAAGGGCTACACTGGGCAATTCTTCATTTTAATGGCCGTGACAAATACAACTCTATATTGCAAGTGACTCCTAAAACCCTTACATTTGCAGTTTGGTATTTTTTCTCCCAATATTGTGTTCACTGAGAAAATACTGTCTCTGGGTCTGCAAACTACTGACAATACAAATGTGAAAAATGCATAAACGTCACTATTGCTTAAATTAACTGATTCAATTAGTCAATTATATTAATTATTTAAAGCTCAAGTAGGCGAGATTGGAGCAAATATGATTAAAAAAAGTTACATGTACTACTGTCACTATATCGTGACAGTAGTACATGAAACAGGTAACCTGAGTTAAATCCTGTTCCTCTGTGTCCTACTGTGTCCTCCGGTGCTCCTAACGGCATCTGAAGGATTTCACTTACCGGAGGAAAACAAGGTCCGCTGCCCAGCTGCAGTCTATGAGAGCCGGCTGTCAATCACTCTGAACTCCGACCAAATGGTCAAACTAGGCAGCGCTGATCAGATATGAATCAATATTCTGTTACTGTAATGACTATTTCTCTCCTCAGATGTTCTCAGAATCATCTTGTAGTTACTGTTTAGCTGTAAAATGACAAGTTTGTGACACAGCAGCCATGTTGGAAATCTTTCGAAGCAACGCCAAGTACCGGTCACATGACCGGAGCACAGCCAATAGGAACGCTGTTGGAAAGAACTAATGACTTTCCCAACGCTGAGGCTGTTGGGAAAGTCATTAGTTTTGTAGGTATTTGGTCATAAACCAAAGTATTGGACAAATTAAAATGCTGACCTGATGAAAAGTTAACGGCTCCCCAGAGTTATTATTATTCATCCTGAGGGAAACATGAAGGTCTGTGCCAAATTTAATGGCAATCCATTAAAAAGTTGTTGAAACATTTCATAAAAAACGAGACATGTCACCCTGCTGGTGGCACGACAGGAAAAGGCAGAGGATCACCAAAGTCATTAAAATGCACCCTCTTAGGACCTTGAATATATGCGATCCATCCAATAGTTTTCAAGATATATTTCACTACAACCCAAAAATATCAACGTCATTTTGGCGCTGGAGGAAAAGTCATGTATAGGTAGTGTTGTATATTTGTAGGGTTCATCCTCTGGAGACGACTAACGCCCAATACTGTGCACATTCATGAGTCTCAGAGGATCATCTCTAGAGCCACACTGCTTACGTTTCTAAAACATCAGCACATCCTGAAAATACAACTGAAATGTGTTAATATCATCACTGTAAACAGCAACAACAAAACTCGGATATCCTGAAGCTGCATTCTTATTAAAGACAGCATCAAACTCCAGATTCCTCCAGCGGAGCTGCTCAGTGCCCAGCAGTGTGTGATTTGCACTGAGCGGTGCGTGTGTGCGTTTGCATGCGGAGCCTGTGATCACGATAATGAAAACCTCCCCGCTTCAAAGCCTGAACTGTGTCGAGGGCTGTTTCGATACGAGCCTTTTAACAATGGGTTTGTTTACCGACCACCTCTGAATGATAACACGGATACGCTATTGATGGGGAGTGTCAGATACAAAGAAAAGACCTCAGGCTGAAATCGGAAAGAGAAACAGCAGCAGAATAAAAGGTATAACATGCTGAAGATAAGACGCATTGAAACATATGCCCGGCACATGCAATATACGCACGCAAACATAACCAAACTGGCAGCATTTATTCACACTCTTATCTATGTACATTCATTTCATTCCACCATGATTTGGAGCAGAGGAGAGCCTTTCTTCACTCACACACACACTCAGATGTCCAGGTATGCACAAATGTACAAAATCTCTCCTCACTCGCTGACACAACACACACACACCCGATCAAAGGCCTTGCCCAGGGAACCTCTTTCAGCCAATTTGTGCAGCTGTCAGGGCCGGGCCGATAGTGAGCTGTGTATGTAATGTGTCAGAGACTGTGATAGGGAAATCCTTTGAAACACTGAAATCTCTCTTTCTCTCTTTGGCAGCCTGCGCTTTCTCCTCTCTTCTCCCTCTCTCGCTCACTGTCAAATTCGACTCCACCATCGCTCAATCTCTTGCTCTTTTCACCTCTATCCTTCCACGTCCCACATACTCGCTCTACATTTCTCCCTCCCTCCCTCCCTCCTCTCTTTCTCCCAGTTCCTCTCTTTTAAGGATTATTCTGCAGTCGGGAGTGTGTGGACTGAAAGCTGCCTCTCAGCTGGTATTGTTGACACACTTAGTACAGTGGAGCAGCTCTCGCAGTGGGGAAAAAGGCTCTGAGGCAGCGACACAAACTGTCACACAAAGCAAACTGTCACCGGGTTTTCGTAGATTTCATGCACGGCTGAGCCTGTGAACAGCGACGCACCGCGAAACATCGCTGCACGGTGTCATATATGTGCATGCTGCTGACTACCTAATGAGCGTATATTTGTCTGGAGAGTGGAATGCAAAGAGAGCTGAGAGCAGAGGGAAACAATTTCAGTTACTCATTCTCAAGACACTGTAAGAAAAACGCATTAAGCACATCTTTAAATATCTGATACAGTTCTTGCAATAAGATACACAATGCAGCTCTTCCAGACGGTTGTGAAACACCTTACTAACACAATTAATGTTGTGTACGTCTTTAATAGATATCATTATTGAATCCAACAAATATTCAATCTCTATTTCTTTTGAAACAACTGCTTTCTTTGGTTCCCTTTTGCTGTCAATTAACAAGCTCTCTGAAGCTGGGTCACTAACAGGACAGATCACACAGTTTATGAAGAAAACTTATTTGTACAATCATCTCCTGTCTCATAACTGCCTGCAAAACATTCCTCGTGTGGAGCAGTTTATACTCCAAAAGCATAGAGATGCACCAATCCGACTTTTTCAGTCCCGGTTCTGATAGCGATATCATACCCGGGCTTTGGGTATCACTCGATACCGCATACCGATCCGATACCAGTGTTTAATTAATAAGCTGTATGCCTCACTGTGTGGAAGTGACTGGGATCATAAACATTGCTTTCCTAACTTTGTAAAACAAAATATTACAAATAAATACAGATATAAAATATATAGATGTTAATATAACTGTAGTTTATTATTAAAATAAGAAATCGTGCAACAACAACTTGGTATAAAGTCTTGATGAAAAGGAATTACAATTCAAGTGTAAACCTTTTTAATGCAGCAACAAATTGGTCAAAACTTAAACAGTAATACAATTCCAGTATATAATGTATATAGTATATAAACATAGAATTGAATACTGAATAGAATTGAATCGGCCCCATTGTCAGACAATACCCGATCCAGCTATTTGATCGGTATCGGCCCGATATCTGATCTGGTATCGGTGCATTCCTATCCGAAAGTTGATGGTGCAACACAGCTAATGAGCTGTAATCGATTCCTCCATTTTGGATTCTTTGGCTCTCTGTTTCCTCAAAGGTTGACACTGTCAAATTCTCCAAAACTGAACTTGAAGCAAACAATTTGTGTGGATTTACGTTACACACGTGAACCTCGTTTAGACGATATTTGGCCATTTTTAAATGCTGATACGACCGGGCCTTGACTCGACCATCTACCACTCATTTGTCATTTAGCAGTCTGTGACTGCTGACCTTCCTCTCTACACATCCACTACTTTATTCAGGTGTAGGTCAGACTGCAGGAAACACACACACACACACACACACACACACACACACACACACACACACACACACACACACACAGATGCCTGCAACTAAACTCACATGCATGCACACACTTGTCTATAGATCTATAGATAGCTCTCTTGTGTCCCAAAAGAGTTCTCTACTTTCCAAACAATGAGTAGCTCCTGGAAAGCCTGAAAATGACACACACACACACACACACACACACACACACACACACAGCTCAGTGCTTTCCAGAGTTCCGGTAAAAGTGTATTGACCTTGCTAAGGTCAGGTTTCCCTTCCTGCTATTTTCAGAAGAAACGATTCTCGTTATTGCATACTGAGGCTCAGCGTGTGTGTCAGTGTGTTGTTGTTGTATCTGTGCACATTTATCTTTGTTTGAGCAAGACAGAGATGCAGAGATAAGACAGACAGAAAGACACACACCATTACAGTAATAGCCAACAATGAGTCCATTCATCTGCTGCTATAACTCTTCTATACATTTAACGAGGCTCATCTCTGGCAATACGCTTCTCCATGTGCATTTAATATGATGCAAAACTATTGTTGTCGCTCTCGGCTTGTATGCGGAGACATTAACGAGGATAAAACTGAGCTGATTATAGACGAAGGGATGGAAAGAATCACTAAGTGATGGCAGAAAGGAAGGAGAGGAGAGGAAAAGGAGTTGCACAGTCCCAGAGAGGGGTGAACTGTGGGTGAAAGGTAGGAAGGAAGGGGTAAAGAAAGGGGGTGAAAGAGAAGGCAGTAGAGAAAAGAGTAGAGGGATGGTGAAGAAGGGATGGCTGATGACGGAGTGAGAAAGAGGATGGGACAATAGAGAAAGGAAAGAGGGGGACATGGGAGAGCGGGTTGCTCCGGCCTCTTCTGATGCTTCCTGAAACACAGACGAAAGAATGCAGCTATTTTTGGGTCCAGCGCTGAGATTCTCTCTTACTCTCTGCGCCTCTAAACACAGCAGCGGAAGGGTTTAAGGAAGAGCTTATGAATACACTGGAATGGAAACATGGCTCCCAATATACCGTCCCCGTTTAGAGATTACACAAGCAGCTAAATTAAGCCTTGGCTACTGCTTCTGTCGGAAACCTTGAAAAGACAACAAATCATCTTTTCAGGAATTTACAAAAATAACTTGATTGCCAAACTGTCCAGGTCTTGTTGGTGTTGCATTCGACACACAGAAAAATAAATACTGTAAATGATTAAAAAAAAAGGAGACTGCAGCAAGTTCAGTTAACGCTGTGTACAGGTATAGATAGCCTTCTTGGACACAAGCCTAATGATATCCAATACAGGATACACACAGGTTTCCAAGTGTCACGGTGAAGAATGTGTAGGCTAAAGGTTTAGCCTGGGATTAGTCTGGAGACTAAATTATATGTGTGGGGAAATCACACCTGAGGGTTATTTAATGAAATAATTTCAGTTCCAGGAGAAGCTTGGACTTCCAGAAAAAGGATTTGCACTTCTTAAAGTTTGCCCTCACATGAAGTGCACTGATGATCAATGTTTTTGTGGTGAAGCATCATTTTTCCAAGATAGCAAAATATAGTATTGCCATGTTTCTTTTCCATATAATGTATTTAACCTTTATTTAACCAGGAAGTCCCTTGAGATTAAAATCGCTTTTTCGAGGGAGAAACATATAAACAAACATAATGTCGAAAGAAGAACAGTCTTCAGAAAAATAATAAAGAAATAAACAATAAAAAATACAGAATAATAAAATGCTGAATAATTAAACTATTATTGGTTTTACTGTGTATATATACACACACACACACACACAATAATAATTATAATACATGATAATAAAAATAATGATAATAAAACATGAAGAATAGTAATAATAATCATGACAACAATAATACAAAATAATATTATTACTTGTATAACTTAGAACTTAACTTATAACCTACAAAATGTCTGCAGACATTAAAATGAAAGACTTTTAAAGACCTCTTTCATGCCAGTTACAGTAACGTACCTGAACAACTCTACATGTCAAATATGAGTCCTTGTAATTGGGGTTATGACAAAAAAATACCACACCAACCACTTTAATTTACAAGTGTAATACTAGCTTTAACTGAGCTAATACAGCCAGAATTATTAGAATTTAAGGCTGTTTAAGTTTTTCAGGAGCTGCAGACATTCTGCAGAAATAACTGGATATCATGTTTTACCAGAGTGTCTGCAAGTTTCATCAGCCTCGATTTCAGCTCATTGAAAGGTCAATCAGAATGGAAATAAGATCACTTTAATTAGAAATGCAGAAAGGTGACCAATCAGAATATAGTCTGCATAGCCTATTTCATTTCTCTTCAGAAGAGGCCACAACATTTGTATGGCTTTTAAAATTCAATTCAAGATGTAAAAGCAGTAACTGTATTCTACACTGGGCCACATGTATAAAACAATACTGGTGGTAAAATTGCTCATCATTTTCATCAAAATATTTCCTTGTCTTGCATAATAAAAGCCCATTCTGTCAGTTCTTCTGAAAATAAAGTCTTTGTTCCTGCATTTTAGAACTAGCAGTGTGATAAAGCCACTTACACTAACGCTGATTTCTCATTCTGCTGTCGTATGCTTTCTGTCTGTTCATCTCTCCGCTGTTACATTTCATGTGCTTCCACTTCCTGTCTCTCTAGTCCTCTTCTTTATCTCTCACCTCTCCCCTAATTTCCTCTCCTCTCTCGTCACTCTCCCCCCCCCCCCCCCGTTTCTCTCCGTCTCTCTAGAAGATCAGGTCGTCTAGGTTTCTTCCCAGTGGAACGCCGTGTTCCAGCTCTCCACCTCTCGATCTCTCTTGTTAACATCAGCTACAAAAAGCATCAACAACACTTGGGTTGTCATAAACAAGTTGCACAAACATCCCAGGGGGACATCTAGTTCGGACTCGGTGCCGACTGACCTGGTGGGAGATAAGGAGATGATGGAGAGGCCGCGGTGACGCTGCTGAACTCTAGCGAATTCCTGTGGCTGTGTTTTTGAGAAGGTCAAAGAGAGGGGAGGTGTGAGTTTACAGGCGAGCTGTTCAACTTCAGATTGATTTGAATCTGCGTTAGGCTGCACGGCTATTGTTCTTGGGGTCGAGGCTGTGCGTGCGTGTGTTTGTGGGGGGGGGGGGGGGTGGGAAACAGACAAAAGCCACCAACATGAGCTTGTGCAACAACTGGGTCTATATTTGGGTATATTCTGGATGTGCGTGTTTATTTGTTCACATGGAATTCTCGAGCTTGAATTGCATAAAGAAGTTGGTACAATTCATCCTAATGTTTCTGTATCTCGGGTCAAAGTGAAGTCAGTTCTAAAAACCCTGAGCACACGGCAACAAGAGGCTGGTTGAAGACAGAGAGGATGCAGTTTGCTTCGTGTCACAGACCTCCAAGTGATGCTCCCATTTTTATTGAGTGTAACCATGATTTTAAAGTATTCTAGTTGCTAACCCTAACCATACCTTAACCGTACAGTATCTTATTTGCCAAAACCCAACACATTCTCATCCCAACTCGTCACATAACACCGCTTTGTCACGCCCCTTGGCGTCCCTTTATTTTCGGTATCAAAACCACCATAGTTACCCTTGGCATCGCTTTAGGTTTAGGCAACAAAACCACTATAGTTAAGTTAAGGAAAGAACTACATGGTTGGGCTTAAAACTACTACATTTGTACAGTGAAAATGACACTGAATGTTGTGAACATGGGTCAAGAACGAACAGCTGATTGTAACGTGACGCACGGGACACAAAGAGCGGCGTCCCGGGTGAAAGCCTTGTGTTTGTTGGATTCATCAACCTCCTCTTCCATCCGCCCAATGTGTCTCTTTCGCTCTTTAAACTACGTCACACACTCCCGGCGCACTTTCTATGAGCGTTTACTGTTGCCGTGGATGGGTTTACATTATAGTTAATGGAACGCCCGGTGCATCTCATACCGGTGCTAAAGGGCGCCGTGTGCAGCGGTACTGAATGCCAACGGCCATGACAAAGCCTCGCTAATTAACGTCCTAGGAATGAGAACAGGCTACATAACCACAATCTTTCCCCGACCTTAACCATATTGTAGCTGCCTTGAGCAGATATTGCAGAAATTAAGAATTTGAAAAACGTTGGCATTGAACATAATCCAAAGAATCGTCCAATATTGACATTCGTGTCTGGCGATAGAGTTGGTGCAGCAGTCAAACAGGGAGACATGGATGTTAAGGACATTTTCCTGCTCTGCTATTAGATCTGGAGCTGACAGGAAACGGGCACCCGCTGCTGCTTCCTGCAAAGATGGAATAAATGTAATGGATGAATTCCGGGTATGTGCAAGATATACCTGGCCAAGACAGTGATTCCAAAAAAGAGCAAAAAAATAAAAAGCAACACAAAAAGCTTTAGTCCATGCATAACAGCACACGTCTCCCAAAATTACAACCACCAAGTAAGTTCCAGTTATTTTTCAGTTTATGGCCAGTAAGTCTGCCAATGCACATACAGTGTGTAATATTGAACATATGTATGATGCACATGTTGGCTGACAATCAAGTCCTTGCTAAGCTATTTTCTTGCATACTTGCTGCCTTTGCCGTCTGAAGCAATCAAAGTAACTAACAAACCTAAAGCGGTTGACCTTGCACTCTCTTCCTAAACAAAACATTCCTCCTGAGTGACGTCCAAGAAAATCATTCCACTGCCTTATACTTATGTTATACGTATATTGCCGACTAAATTCATATGCTACATTCTTCCTTTTTAATTGCAGGACCTCGAGCATGCAAGTTACTAAAAGGGGGAAAAATGCATATTGAAGAGGGGCTTTGCACTAAGCTCTTTTATTATGTATATTTATGCAAATGACACGTTAGTTTATTCAAGAAAGTCTCTTGCTCCTCCTCTCATCGCCCCCTGGTCAGTGTTTCAACTCTGCAGTTTGCATGATGAGCGGCAGCAGACGGGCGTCGTGATTGGTTTTATACAGACATATAAAGGAGAAAGTGTGGAGGTTTCATTGTTCTTTAGTGTCTCCTCTCAAAGTTTAAACTGAAGCAATGTTAAATATTGAGTTTCAACAGCAGCAGCTCTGGTTCTTTGTCACTGCTAATGAACTCTGGATGTCTCCTTATAAGGTGAACTGTATATTCCTACCTGCCGCTTATCATCCAGCAGCGCTTCTATCCCTCTTTATCTTATCGTCTCCTCCTTGCATATTAATAATATCTTCCTGCTCTCATGTCCCTCACCTGTTCGCCGTTCCAGTAAAACATTTTGCTTTTCTCCTCCTCCTACATAACTCCATCTCCTCGTCTTTTGTCTTCAACTTTCTCCTCCTCTCCATTCCTCCGCTGCTAACAGCCTCTGCCCTCTCTTCTTTTCCAGGTCCATCATCTCTTTTCCTCTCGTCTCATCTCTCTCGTACTCACCCCCCCCCCCCTTTCCTCCGACACCGTGCAGGAGATTAAAATATGAGGAAACAATCAAGCTCTGGCTCATTAGCATATGAACGGGCGGCCGACAGGCGACAACAGAGCCCTCGAAATCCACCGCCGAGCTTTTTTATTTTTAATCCCAGGAATGACTTTTTAGCGTATTTTGTTGAATGAGACAGAACAATCCTCTGCCAGTCCTTTCAGGCAGTCAAATTACCATCAGAATAAGAGGGCATGAGAATAAGACAGAATGCTTATATAGCGTCAGGTCAAAGAATGGAGACTATAGAATAAGTGTGCAGACAGAATAATGTTTCTCCACGGCAACAATGAGAAGCTGAAAAGATAGGAACTGCCGTGTGTGTGTGTGTGTCCGTGTGTGTGTGTGTGTGTGTGTGTGTGTGTGTGTGTGTGTGTGTGTGTGTGTGGGTGTGTGGGTGTGTGTCCGTGTGTGTGTGTGGGTGTGTGTCCGTGTGTGTGTGTGTGTGTGTGTGTGTGTGTGTGTGTGTGTGTGTGTGTGTGTGTGTGTGTGTGGGTGTGTGGGTGCGCGCATTTGTGTGTTGGGTTTGTCTTCTCAAAGCAACAATGAGAAAAGATAGCAATTGGCAGGTGTGTGTGTGTGCTTGTACAGTATGTTGAGCGGGGTCGACTCTCATTAGCGAATCAATTAAAATGTTTCTATAAGCGTAGCAACATCACAGGTCGTGACATACAGTATAGCCTATTATGTGGGAATACAAGGCAACAGAAATGTGGATGGCAACGTATCACATTACTGGAAGAGGCAGCTAAGAAATAATATCAGGTGTTGCTGAATAGATGCTGCGGTGAAATTCTGTTGCAGAGATGGAAGTTGTGGAAAAGCACAGCAGGTTCACTGTACATAACATAACGTCGGTTAACATTGCTGTTCAAATATATTGTGAACCAGGATAATCCCCTTGACATGAACCATCAAATTTTCAAGGTGATACCATAAGATACACACACACAAACATCATATAGCAGACCACTTACTTCAAAACATAACTTTAGATAAACCTGTCAGTTATAACAGACTATAACAGCCATTATTAGCTCTGTGAGGATGTACTTTGGCACAGCAGTGCTTTGAGCTAAGCCCTAAAATCAGCAGTATTAACAAAGAGTATAGAAGCAAAGAGACGAAACTCTGGTGTTTTTTTAACAGCCATTTTGGACTGAAGATGCTTAATATATTTATAATATTGTATTGTATGGCGCTGACGTTGCAATGGAACGGGCAATTGACTTTCTCTTCTTGGCAATATACGTTCTTTGGTATTAATCTCAAAACATGTAGCAGATATAATGTTACTATGTTCACCATCTTATTTGGCGTGATAGGATTAGGACTGTGTATTGGCAAGAATCTGGTGATACGATACGTATCATGATACGTTGGTTATGATATACAGTAAGTAAGGTGATATATTGGGGTATTTAAAATCAAATTTTAGAAAAACTGAGAATCGATACAGTATCACAAAACATAATATCGCAATATTCAATATTTTTGATATTTTGTTACACCCCTCGTTAGCATGCAACATTTTGATAATTAGCACTAAACAAAGTAGGGCAACAGCTGACACTTAAAAAACAAATGTCTGCAAAAATGTCATTACAAATACAAAAAAACTGTTATACTTAGCTACCTAGCTACTAGCTACCTAGGCTATAGTAGCCTATTAGCTTTTATCATGAGGAAAATACATAATACGACCATCAAGTATGAACCGATATTCCTCTGAACTCGTTGGAATCATTCAATTCTTGTAAATTTTTAAGCTGAGAATTAGGAAATTTATAAATACATATCCATCTCCCTACAATTGTAGGATGTGTGTTGGCACAACAGGACAACGCTGAGCTGTATTATAAATCCAAGGTTGGTGAATTCTATCAACATAATCTATGTTAATAGGAGTCATATGAAAACACTGTAAACAAGAACTCCTTCTTAAGGTCATCTCAGTGGTAGCAAACGGAGGCATGTGATGGTGCAGTGGGCGTCTGCACATAGATTACTCAACTCGTGATCCTGCATGGGTTTACCGGTCATTTCACTGGGATGTGAAGCAGTGTTGCAGCATCGATGCACCGCTACAGTCTGGTCTAATGTAGTAACAAGGTTCAATACGCCTCTCTGCTCCAGATCGACCAGGTCGGATTCAAACACACTTATCTTTACCTTGTCTGCTCTCAGGGTCACGAGCCATTCATTATTACTCTGCTTCCTTCCATCACTCTGTCGCTCTTTCCTTCCTGTTTCTCTCTCTGCTCTAATTAAATTCCTTCATCGAATCTGAGAGGAGCAAATATTCAGGGAGAGAGAAGAAGAAGAGGGAGGAGTAGAGGGAGTGAGGAAGAGATCAGAGTGTAAGAATATATTGAGTGGAATCCAAGCCCACTGACTGAGATCAGATGATGACCTGAGGATATCTAGAGGGAAAATCCATAATAGGGCATCGTAACAAAAGGTAGAGCTCAGTCAAATCATTACGTTCTTGATTTCTCAGGTGGAAGATTAGACAGAAACATCTAAAAAAATGTGGCACAGATAAATACATACAGTAACACAGCTAGACTAGAGGGGCAAAGTGAAGTATCAGACACATGATACGAGTTAGGCCGAATGGTTTTACACTCGGGACTTCTATTCAGAAATGCACCTCCACAGTTTACACTTTACTGTTGCAGCAAAACTCTTTAGAATTTATATTCTGTGCACTGTGTTCCAACAGTATGTCGATAGAGTCAACTGCCAAAACAAATTGCATCTGGATTATGACGAGTCTCTGGACCAATATGATATAGTGAGGGGATGCCGCGCCATTTTCCACAGGAAATTCCATCTGCTGGAATACCGAATGCCAGCATGAAGTAACCCCGGTGTTAAATACTTTTAGGTCTCGAAACCGTTTCAACTCTCGCTCCTCTTTTGTCTCTGCGAGAGATGATACACAGCAGCTCCCATTTATAATTCAGAATCCAGTATTGAACCATTCATCAAATCAGAAAGAGACATGGTTCGCCCATTTAAAAAACAATAGCTCAACAGTGAGAGCAGCAGTCGATGTATTCACCGATCATTACCGAGACAGTGTGTGTGCTCGGATTGATTTAAAGGCCTGATCAAATTACCTGGAAAAGGTTAAAAGTATCCATTACCGGCTAACATGCTTTTGCTATTGAACACGGGGGGGAAAGGGAAAGGGGGAATGCAGCTGCAAAGAGCAACAATCAAGACCAACTGTATCCTGGAGGCATAAATATACCAAAGTATTCAGTGAGGGAAAACACATCTTGAAAGAGAAATAGCAGTGAACAGACGCAAGTTTGAGAGGAGCAAACAGAAAGAAATCTCTCTCCAATATGCTTTGCTAATAGAACTTATTCATATCTTCCTTTTCCAGGTGAAAATAAGAGTTTAGATTTTGAAGTGCAAGTTAAGGGTTAAGGGAAACAGACAACTCCACCCCCCCCTTAGTGTTTCCAAGCGGTATTATTGTTGGCGCAAGACCATCAGATCGCTTTCCGTTTCCCTCAGAGCAGCACGGCTACCGCTAGCAGCCTGGTTACTGTCCAGAGCAAGAACCCTCTTGGTACGTGTCCACATGGGCGTTTTTTATCGTGAGAGATCACCTCACCTCTCAGTATTGGACGCTTGATGGACCGCCACTAGACACGAGGCACTCGGCACCTGATTGGACAAACGTTGCTGCTCACAGCTTTCAAACTGTCACCAACATGGCGGCTCGTTCTGAAACTTTCTTCCCTTATATCACGAAAATAGTTCACTGAACAGTGTGAATTTGAGGCGAGAAATAAGCCATGAAGTTGCTGAATCTGTCTTTATTTTGGATCGACAATGGTTAGTTTAAAAGTTTCTCGGGAGTTTTGAGAGGCGGCGAGTCGTATCAGACGCCGGTGATTTGCATAAAGTAATCTAGATCTCAACTTTATGCAAATGAGGAGCGGATGACGTGACGGTCCGTCTCTCGAATCGCACCGCCACGCTACCAGAATGCATTGCACAGCTGCTTACATAGACAATGAATTGGAAGTGTGGAAAGGACGGAGGCTGTGGACATGTACCATAAGAAGAGTAAAGGGAGGGAGCATGCGAGTATGCTCTGTATACTGAAGAGTAGACGTGATACAGAAACTTTCTTTGACCATGGAGCGTAATGTCTACTACAGTTCGCTGGTTTATTAGTGAACTGCAGACTGGATTCTCCAGTGTGACAGACAGAGACAGCTGACTCATATGAACGGGTCCAGCGAGGGTTGAATTCACATTGAAAGGTCCGCGTCATAACTTCTGGTGTATGAAACGGCTGTATCGTCACTGCGCTGCATTTTTATACAATAAAATGATAATCTGGTCTTGTGTCACATCTCTCGCCCACGTCCAGCACCGTCTCCCTCTTTTTCTCCAGTTCTTGTAGTTATAGAACTAAAGTAACATCCAGTAACTAATATTTTCTTTTTTTTTTTTTTTGCTGTGACCTCAAAGATGTATGGACTTTACGCAGCCGGGAACATGCATTTTAATCACTCGATAGTGATGCGCCTCACACACAAACAAGCACAGACTCTCACCTCAAACAAACACGCGGCCGCGCCTCAAACACGCATCGCACGCATCGCACGCATCGCACGCATCGCACGCATCGCACGCATCGCACGCGTGCAACTGTGGTCATTTAATTCATCGCACAGACCGATTTTTACGTAGCACGTGCGATATACTGTATAAGTTGCACTGTACAGCCTTATACCTCGTTTTTTATCAGTCTCCCTCTTCGCCATCTTTGCCTCCTCTGTCAATCGGGCTTGTTTTCTCTAGAGCTTCCACAGTTATTTCCGCTACCTGGGAATAGCTTGCTACCGGGGGAAAAAAGCGCTATTCTCTTCCTGTTTTGGTCACGCAATGGTTGACGCACTCCCTTTGTGCCATACATCAAGCCTTCATTTTCCCCAGAGATCACATAGTGGAAGCGAGGCTTATAGGGAACCAAAGTAAATGCAGATGGTGTCATTATTCTATAGCCATTACATTGTGCAATCAACATTTATTTCATGACAAGTTAAAGCAAAAAATGTGTCTAATGCCACTTTACATTCTAAAATTGAAGAGTAAAATATCAAAACATTTCAGAAAAATTCATCCATAATCTTTTGGAGGTTGTACAAGGGAGACTAGTAAATATAGTGAAACAAAAACGACAGTAGAGAATAAAAAAGGAATCAAGCGAAGGCAAAGAAAGAGAAGACGTTGTGAGGGAAGGGAGGCAAGTCTGACGAAGGAAGGTTGGAGAGGAGAAGAGAATCGCAGAGGAGGGAGGAAAGGCCACCAGAGAGGTCACTTCTGCTGTTAATAATTTATCCTTTAAAAACCAGTCTGAGGCTTTAATTGGTGCTGTGGCTTAATCCTGAAGCACACACACACACACACACACACACACACACACACACACACACACACCTCGGGGAGCCTCTTAGCAGCTGTGCTGCAGCTAAATTGGCTACAGCGGAGCGGCGGCTCCCTCCAGGTATAACACAGTCAGCCAAAACAGCAAAAGCAGGCTGACAACCTCGTCTCATGAATCAAAGCGTGACACTTCTCAGCTCCTTCGATCTGTCTCACGCTCGCTGTCACGCTCTCAAAACAAATCTTACGGCAAATCAAAGCGACAAGACGTTAGTCCCCTCGTACGGTTGTTAGCATGATAAACATTCGGCTCACTTCAGTTGTAATCTGCATTTAGCTGAGGAAGACGTTCTGCGCAGCATCGGGGCTTTTGCATGACTTGGATTAAAGTCATTCATTGGATGATTTAAGGCTTGACTTGGCGCAGAGGATAATGACGGGTCATGAATTGAATTTGCCTTCTCAGGGCTCGAGGCTTCACTACAGTTAGAATAATTGGGAAATAATATGAAGAGAAAGTCATTGTTGTCATGTAATTGCCTCATAACCACAAATTTGTTCTTATTTTTTATTACAGTAAGAGCCTGTTTATGTACCGTAGCTCTCTCTGTGCCAATATCAGTTAAGCTCCTTTGTAGTTTAAAATCTGGACAGGTATCGATGGAGAAAATGGAGACTGTTTTACTCTCATTCTTTGAAAAATAGCTAACATGCATCATGTATACTTGTGTATTGAATAATATCAGTGTAAGCACAATGATTTATTTCAGCTACAGAATAAAATGATGTGTCCAGTTCCTGCCTCGTTGTGCAGATGTGCTTCAGTTGTGTTGTAAAACAACTAGAAGTCAGCAAATTGTGTTCAGCGCTTTGTCTGAACCCTGTAAGATGCCTCTCAGCGTCAGGTGCTCAATCAAGGGATGTAAAGCTAAAAGCATGAGGACAGCATCTTCCCTTCATTCATCATCCTCTATTGGTTTGTATGTTTCTGATGCTCTCATTCATTGCCATTAAACGGCCTGTTTTGTTCAGACAAACTAAAAAACGAATCCACGATAAATGTCATGCAAAGTATTTAACATGTATCTCTTCACTAAGCGGCGTCCAGCAGAAAGCTACTCATATCTGCGTCTGAAGGTTCATTTATCCGATCCTCCTCACACATCAGCTCTGCTGGTGAGATAAGCTCTTCAGCTGATCCAAAGGGAAACTCTGCTATCTGGATCATATCATCTCTCATGCACCAATATATAAAATTGAGACATTCTGTCCAGCTATAACACTTATCTTTTACATTTATTAGATAGTTGTTAAATCCACAGCTTGCCCGATCGACAAAATCAAGGCAAAGGGAAAACCTCTTCGGCTTTTTGTCTCAGCTGCCAGGGTTTTCACCCGCACTCGGACCTGGCAGCACATCACCCCCCCCCACACTCATCCACCTTCACTGGCTTCATATCAAGTCCCGTATCACCTATAAACTCCTCCGTCTCACAACTTTCGGCGACAGAGCCTTCAGTGTCGCGGCCCCCCCCCCCTCTGGAACTCTCTCCCTCCTGAGATCAGAAATGCTTCATCCCTGGACACTTTCAAAAAGCACCTCAAGCATCACCTGTTCATCAGGGCCTTTATTACACGGCTGTGTTGAATACTCAATTCTGATTGGTCAATCACGGCGTTCTGCGGTCTGTTATTCTGTATAGCAGACCGTTGCTATGTATAGCAGACCGTTGCTATGTAGAACAGACCGTTGCTATGTATAGCAGACCGTTGCTATGTATAACAGACCGTTGCTATGTATAACAGACCGTTGCTATGTATAGCAGACCGTTGCTATGTAGAACAGACCGTTGCTATGTATAACAGACCGTTGCTATGGGCGCAGCTCTGATGTCGGACTCTGGCGGACCGTTTTTGCGTCAAAATATTGATTTCTTCAGTAAGTAGCCGTTTAAGTTAGGGATAATGTACAGCTAGCGGGTCATTGTAGTGAAAGAATCCCCTTCAGGGCGATGCAGCATCGCCCTGAAGGGGATTCTTTCACAACAATGACCCGCTAGCTGTACTTTATCCATTACTTATGACCCTATATGATTATTATTATCACCTCTCTACTAAAGAAAGATGAAAATGTAGTTGTATTGCACAAAGAACTATTTGTGCCCGATGAGTCTGGTTTGTCCAAAAAAAAAGTCTTAACTCAAGTACCACTTGAAGCTACAGTTGTAAAAATGAACTTTCAACTAAGAATCTACATTAAAAATGTGATCAAAAAGTTTGTTTTTGACTTTTCTGTATGTGCTACTATTCTATGCTGTACTCTAAAAGTCAATAGTACACAGTATTTGTCAAATGTACACCACTCAGTTGGAATAATGATAAATAAAAAATAAATAAAAAAACATGAATCTGTAACATGGCAGTTGATGGCTCTTTAAATCTGTGAATCCGATCTAATTATTAGTCCATTTTTTTTATTCGAAATATTGTGTGACCGTATGCTGTTATTGTGGTTTGCCAATAACGCCCGAAGTCTCACCTCAGAGTCTGTATTATTGTGAACCGCATTTCCACCTTGATAATTAGATTTCCAAAGTGAGATAAAAACCTGGTCCAAGAGTTGTTGCAGTCCAAAATCCCCCAGACAGCGAGGTTATCAGCCGGACCCGGCACCATGAGAATACACAGCGTCTCCCAAATCCTATTGTACCATGAAATGTCACAGCACATTAGCTACAAGAGGGATTACCCTTCCTTGAAAGTAAAAGAGGGAGGGCGGGAGGAAGCCATTGAATGGAGATAGAGAAACAGGGGGAGGAGAGAGGTGTACATAGGAAGCCTATGGGAATGCGTATGTGAACACATGCTGGTGCAAACAGGTGAAAATAAACTAGTTGATGCTCTGGAACCTGTAATTGCATTTCCTTGCTAACTATTTCCCCTCCTCTCTTCTGCTCTCATTTTTCCTCCCTCCCTCTGTCCTCTCCTCTTTTGTGCCACTGGTCATGATAATCTCTAGATCTTGATTTGGCTACGCTTATGAATTATGTACTCGCACACACACACAGCTTATCTATGGCTGGGAAGTTGAGCTAGGTTGGCAGACTGAGACCAACAGCTTGTGGCTGTACTTTGGAAGAAAGCGAGAGTCTGCCTCTGTTGCTTCGTCTCCGTTTTGCCTCTCCACTTTTGTCAGCGCCGTTTCCCTTCTGTCTGGGTTCGCCACTCAATCTGTAATTCGGCTGGACTTCCTGTCTCTGATTGACCGTTGTTGAAGTCCAGATTGCATGTTTTGAAATCAGTGTGACTGTCTCTCAGCTTTCTGTACAGCATGATGTTTTGTCAGACTACATTTTCTCTCACGTTATCTAGTGTATCATTTTATTTTCACACTTTTTGCAACCTAGAATGTGAATAAGCTTCCTTGGGCACGAAAACCATAAGCACGCAATAATAAAAAGTGAAGGATTATGAGCTGTAGCGCCCTAGCAATATAGCTCTGATGATATATATTTCAGAGAGGACGCAAAGGAGTAATTGCTGAGAGCAATTAAAGTGAATACTGAAGAGAATATATGATCCAGGATGGGAAAGTGGCATATGCATTTGAGAAAGCAACATTTTTCACTGTATGGGGGAGGGGATTCCTATACCAGGGAGTCAAACAACTCTCCTCTTATAAGCTTATTTTTAGAAGCGCTTCATATTTTTTCTCCTCTCTGCCTTATCTGTGCCGTAGTCCCTCCTTACTCTGATCCTCTCCTTTATTTCCTCTGCGTCTCCTCTACTGTTGTGCTTTAACTTTGTTTGACCTAGCATCTCTGTGGATGTCCAAACCACCAGACACCTCCTCCAGACGGTAACCAACACCACCCGGGCCCGCTCCACTTAGCGTCTCTGAATATGAGTTGAGCCTTAGGCTCAAGTGGGGGAGATCATTGTCATTATGTAATGTCCATTATGCTATGATATGGACTCTCCTTCTTGTGTATACAGTGTGCTGCTGTCACTGTAGGCAGGCTGTTCTCATACACCGCTCGGAGCTATACCTACTAAAAGTGATGCAATGTAATTTGTAAATCACACAAAATCAATTTGTATGTAATTCACATAATCGTGAACCAGGAAGTATAAAAAGCAACAAACTTTTGCCCAAGAGACCGGTGTTTGTACCCCGTGTGAAACCAGAAGTCAACGTTGATTTATTTGTCACGTAACTTCCATACTTAAGTTACACCACTTCCTGAGTTATTTTAACCCAAACCGCGATCTTTTCCTAAACCTAACTAAGTAGTTTTTGTCCCATAACTTCCATACTTAAGTTACGCCACTTCCGGTGTTATTTTAACCCAAAGTGCGATCTTTTCCTAAACCTAAGCAAGTTGTTTCCTGTGAAGACCAAAGTTTATTTTGAAAAAACTGGAGTGGAAATTGACACATGCATCATTTGTTGCTGGACATTCGTAGGAAAACGCACAAAAAATGAGGAATAACGTAAGATATCATATGTGAGAGCAAAACAGCCACATGTATGCCGATGTTTTTATGGTATTATCTGTTGTATGTTCTACTACTTCCTTATTTTTTCAAGTACCTGCAACTCAACTTAACCCTCCCTTAGAAGCAGATTTGTTACTGGATAGTACTCAGTCACAGTCACAGTATCCCATAACAAGAGATATCCGCTGGTGGAATACATTGACTTTTTGAAAATAATCCTTTGGATCAATTTACTGCAGTGCAATAAGAAGATTGGTTGCAGTTTCACCTCTGTCTTCTTAATATTTAATCCACTACGGTGCTTCTGAGATAATGCAAAACTAAAGCTTCAAATTCAGTCATCAGTGTGATCACTTTAATTTGCACCACGCAAAACTATTGAAAGATAAATTGGATACTATCGGAGGAGAAACTGGTGGCAAAGTTAGCCGTTTCATGCGTGTTAAATCTGTCAGACTGAACACCACAGCATCAGATTACATCTGCATTATCTTCCTATTCTCTACAGAACAAAAAAAGAATGAGTTATTGTATGCCTTGTATGCAGGTGGGTCTCCCAGCGTACTGGCTGAGAGCCCCCCCCACATCATTGATTTCTTCTCTGGAGAGACAGCGAGGACTGAGAGAGACTTCTGCTGAGAGGATAATTCTAGGTTTGGTATTGGTAAGAGTGCTACAGTTAGTATTTTCTGTCACAGCGAGCACTGACTGCTCCTCCTGTTGGACTCTGCACTGCATCTAGCAGATCACAGCTGCTGTACGTGTATGTCTGTGTGTATATTACATACAAATACTTGTACATCTTATTTACATCTGCATGTGTGCATGCATGTGCCGGAGTTTTTACAGTCTACATAAAATTGTGTCTTATTTCCATTTTATGAGGATTCATTCAAAAGTGTGAAACAATAGGATATCAGTTAGAGGAAGATAGGCAGACTTGCTTAGTGATAGGGAGAGAGAGGATTCAGGCAGCTCTGCTGTCCAGAGAGTCAAAATAATGGGATTATAATAAAGCTATAAAAGTGGCAATGTCCATATATCAGGTACTATGCGTGTATTACGTAACTGCATGTATCTGCTGCTGCTTATCCATGAGGAAAATTTAAATCCTTATATATTAAATGTTACAGTATCCAATTGAAGATGAGGCCACGACTGGTGCCTGCTGTTCACTGAAACAAATAGGATTCAGGCATTAGAGAGGATTTTGGGCAACGGATCACTTGTTCACATTTTAATAAGAATGTCTCATTCTTCTAAAATAAGGGATGTATTTCCATCCATCTATTTACTTCAGCTTCTCCGGGGCCGGGTCGCGGGGGCAGAAGGCTTAGCAGGGTATTCCAGATGTTTCTCTCCCCAACAACGTTATTTTCCTGGGGGACCCCGAGGTGTTCCCCGGCCAGACGAGATATATAATCTCTCCAGCGTATTCTGGGTCTAACATGAAGACTCTCACCAAAAGGGAGGCATTCTGATCAGATACCCGAACCACCTCAGCTGGTCCCTTTAGAGGTGAAGGAGCAGCGGCTCTACTCCGAGCTCCTCACCCTCTCTCTAAGACTGAGCTCCTCACCCTCTCTCTCAGACTGAGCTCCTCACCCTCTCTCTCAGACTGAGCTCCTCACCCTCTCTCTAAGGCTGAGCTCCTCACCCTCTCTCTAAGACTGAGCTCCTCACCCTCTCTCTAAGAGCTCCTCACCCTCTCTCTAAGACTGAGCTCCTCACCCTCTCTCTAAGAGCTCCTCACCCTCTCTCTAAGACTGAGCTCCTCACCCTCTCTCTAAGAGCTCCTCACCCTCTCTCTAAGAGCTCCTCACCCTCTCTCTAAGACTGAGCTCCTCACCCTCTCTCTAAGACTGAGCTCCTCACTCTCTCTCTAAGACTGAGCTCCTCACCCTCTCTCTAAGACTGAGCTCCTCACCCTCTCTCTAAGACTGAGCTCCTCACCCTCTCTCTAAGACTGAGCTCCTCACCCTCTCTCTAAGGCTGAGCTCCTCACCCTCTCTCTAAGACTGAGCTCCTCACTCTCTCTCTAAGACTGAGCTCCTCACCCTCTCTCTAAGACTGAGCTCCTCACCCTCTCTCTAAGACTGAGCTCCTCACCCTCTCTCTAAGGCTGAGCTCCTCACTCTCTCTCTCAGACTGAGCTCCTCACCCTCTCTCTAAGAGCTCCTCACCCTCTCTCTAAGACTGAGCTCCTCACCCTCTCTCTAAGGCTGAGCTCCTCACCCTCTCTCTAAGGCTGAGCTCCTCACCCTCTCTCTAAGACTGAGCTCCTCACCCTCTCTCTAAGACTGAGCTCCTCACCCTCTCTCTAAGACTGAGCTCCTCACCCTCTCTCTAAGGCTGAGGTCCCCAAACCAGACACTCCTCCCCCAGCTGTACCTCGAGATCCCATCCATGAACATCACAAACAGAATCAAGGACAAGGGTCTGAGAACACTTTGTCTTGGGAGTCTATTGCTCGAGGAGCTGTTGCCCCTGACAACACAGCTCCCAGGGTCACACAAACACCTCCACCACGTTAAGGTGGCGATTCATTGGAGGGGGGGGATGCACTTGTTATGTATAGTTCTGCAGAGGCCTACCCATGTCATAGCACCTCAAAGTACATATTCGTGGGGGAAACAAAATAACAACAGGAGGTAGAGATAAAGATTGCTTATAGGTTGAGATCAACAGGAGAAGACTACACTATTACAGAACACAGTGATGTTCGTGTTTGGATGGTTTGGGAAATCTGGTGAAGCTCAGCCAACTTCAATAGTGTTGGAATGAGTCAGTCACCCTGAGTCATAGGTCAACCCAAAAACAGCACGAATGACAGCAGGAAACCTCCGAAACACCCACGGACACAGATATGAGTCTAAGAACAATGTCAAGCTTTGATAAGAAAGTTTACTCTAGTACTGCATCGATGTCCTGTAGTGCATATTGCATAAGGGACCTCTTCTTAATGAGCATACTATGTTAGCCTATAATGAATGCACACATCAGCTATGCACTATATACACGGCTAGACAACTGAGCATGTGCATACAAGGATGCAAACACACATGCACAAGGAGATACTGCCTCCCAGGCTCTTAATTATTCATACAGGAAGTTAAATCAATGAAATATGCAGATTGCTGCTGTACCACATGTAGCAGACTAATGTCTCTGTCTCATCCAATGGTTCAGCACAAATGTCAGCATGGAGTTCGAGCAGCACTGAACAGAGGCAAAGAATTATTGTGAACTATTATTTAGCAGTGGCTTCAGTTAACTCTCACCTTGCTGCCAAAATGTGACAGCCCACAGACTCCTACTCATTCGACTGTGTTTTAAGCACTGTTTTGTTAATAATAAAGGCCAGATGATTGTTAAACCTTACTGCACAAACACCCTGCCAATAATACTTCTGCTGCTCTTTAAACCCTGGCTAAAGAGCAGCGGAATACATGTTCAATATTTGAAAAAGCGAGAGGGCGGATGATGACTTGTGAAATTTTACAAGCAGTGTTGCCACTTTTGAAGCCGTTGTGTTGTCTGTTTTAGTTAAATCAAGGACACCTCAAGCCTTTAAAAAACACTTTCAATGTTATTTTTACCCTAAACTGTCAGTCTCCTACACACAGAGAGACTAACGTGGAAAGACAGTTCTGCAAGCGACTTAGCCAATGAACTATTATTGTTGGAGACTACCTTGACTTAAACAGTGGGGTGTCTGGGTGGGGAGCTAGAATATGCAGTAATTCAGCCTCCTACTGGAAGAAACTGCAAGGTTGTAAGTATATTAAAGGATGGAAAAAACAGCTGCAAAGTCTGTAATCTATTTCCCATCTCCTTCACATGAAGAAGTAGAATTCAGTAGGGACGTGCAGAACTGCAGATGACACTGTAAAACCTCCACAATGGCACTTCACCGTGGTAACATACACGATGTACAGCGCAGGATATTGCTGAGATATCCGAACTGTGATTAGTGTCCTCGGTGCTGTTTTAGTGGCTGCGGTCGCTCTGCTAATCTGCTGCTTTATTGTACAGCTGCACCAATATCAGCAGTAGAGTAACTGCATCCAACAGTTGCACGCACAAATCTCACTTCGAGCGTCCTCGACGTTGTCACACAAGTCTCTCAGACACACACACACACACACACACACACACACACACACACACACACACACACACGCGCTCAGTGCAGAGTGCGCTGAAAGGCCAGGCAGTACAGCACGCCTCAGTAGTGTGTGCCAGCCTAATCTAGTCAGGCCTTTTATCCCATCTCCTCCCTCCACTTCCACTTAAATCAACACTTCACTGAGAGCTACAAAGCTAGTTTGCACCCTCGGCACACACGGACACACGCGCACGAGCAACGCGTGCACACGCTTCACTTCTCCTCCTTCGTTGTTAGTCTCTGTTTATCTCTCGCGTTGGCACTCTCTCGCCTCATCTCACTGCGTCTCAGGCACAAACCACACATCGTGCACGCTGTCGATCACGCATACACACATGGGCACTCGCACACCAAAACATACTTTCACACAACACGCGCTCACACAACTTTGAAAAAGACTGGTAGTCTCTGAGGAGAGCTGGTGGTGTGAATGAATAGAAGCTGAATGTAGCTTTACAATCTGTGCCCAGTCGACTGCGTTGGCCGCTGCCCAGGCTGAGAGTTGGTACCCAGAAAATAATTATCCACGGAACAAAAGTATGACTGTACATTGGCAGTCATTATAGAGGTCTCCCTAAACTCCATTCAAGTCCGAATACCTAAAGAACAAACAAGACTCGGTCAAAACCGAGTCTATGGCCGGACCGTGTACGGTCAGTCTGTGAGTTTGTGGCTAAATTGTTCTACAGATGGTCAGTGGTCATGTCTGTAATGTTAAATCCAGCGATGCATGTCCACCGGGTCCGGCGAGGACACTCGGGGACGCGCTGCTCCACTCAACTGGTCGTTCAAGTTGTGACGTACCTTATCGTGGAATGCACCTGATTGGTTTCCTGGTTTTCTGCTCGCCGTTTCAAACAGGAAACAACATGACGGCCTGCTCATAAACTTTCTGTTATTCCGTCTAAACAGTCCACCAAAATCTACTTCTGAGAACATTATAAGCAAGAAATAGGCGATGATGCCACTGCTGAATCTCGTTTCATTTTAGAACTAGATTGCCTAGTTTGACAGTTTGGTCCAAGTTTTGTGAGCCGGACGCTTCACGTTGGACGGGATCATTTGCATAAAAAGACTGTTCTCCGCCTTTTCATTCTGAAAGAGCAACGGCCAATGAGGGAACTCCAACACTCGGTCGACCAACCGTGTAACTTCATCTCTCAGTTTGTATGGCTGGCCCTCCGCGGTCCATCACTCAGTTTGTATGGCTGGCCCTCCGCGGTCAAAGCAGAAAGGTCACTCCTCAGACAAACCACAAAAAGAGACACATGGTAAAGTTTTGGTTTAGGAAAGTAAAACTACTTGGTTATAGTTAGGAAAATATCGGTTTCCTGGTTCAAATAAAACACTGTATTTAGTAGCGTTTGAACGACCATGCCGTTGCTCTTCTAGTGAGGTAGTCAAGCACAACTTCCCACATATTTCTCCACAGAGAGAAGGCTGGAGTCCAACGAGCAGCCGGCCCACAGGAAGTGCAACCTGAACCGCGCTCATAAGTATCAGTGTCTTTATTCATAAATGTCAAGTTGAAATGTCGCAAACACCTGACCCAGCCTGCCAACAGGCAACACAACATGGTGGTTTGGTGTTATACTATCTTTAGAAAATCACTGGCATATGAGTACACACACACACACACACACACACACACACACACACACACACACACACACACACACACACAAACTGAGGGCAATGTAAACAGCTTACTTAGTCATTAGTGACCGTTCGCTCTGGATGTGCTCCCTGCAATCAGCAGCAGCCTATGTTTGGACTGCCTTTAACATGCGTGCCCACACACACGCACCCACACACACGCACCCACACACACGCACACACACACACGCACACACACACAGTTACGTTGACAGCTCTGATAAAAGCACGAGAGCTCTGAAAAAGTAATTTGACTGGGGCTCAACAAAAGGAGTGTTTTCATAGGATAATCCCTGACTGGGACTGCAGGGGTTCTGTAGTGTGTGTGTGTGTGAGTGTGCGTGTGTGTGTGTGTTTGTTTGTGTGTTTATACTTGTGCAATTGTGTGCATGTGCATGTGCATGTGCGTGGGGGGGGGATCAGGCTGAGCAGGGAGGGTTTTATTCAGGATTTCATTAGCAGGGAACAGGAGATGTTTGGCCTGGCCAACACCTCTGGCTCGGGGACAGAGTGAGTCTGTAACCCGGATAAACTGTCTGTAAGGGCAAACACTGTGGCAGTTTTATAGAGTTTAACTGTGTTTCTTTATATATTCCTCTCCCACTGAGAAAGAATGAGCACAGAGGTTGCGCTCTAGAGTTTGTTCACACTCGGAGCTGTCCTATTATGCTGCTGGGTACAAAAAAAAAAGCATCCTGTGTGCTAGCAAGTAAGTGACACCGATTTAGACACTACCAGTGTTAAGCAGCCAGTAAGGTGAGACACTGCAGTGGAGGAGAAGGAACTCTGCGTGCTAGGGTTGAATAAAACGCTTTCCTGGGGTTTTATGATTATATATCTGAGGAATGTATCATTCTTTTTGAGAGAAACTCTGATTACTCTCTCTTTTTTATTGTTGTTCTTTAATATCGATGCGAGCATGTAGTAACATTGTAATAAAACAATATATATTAATAGAAATAGAAATGTTTGGGTGGTTTAAGGATGGTTCTGGTTTTGATGCTCATCGGTTGGATGTCTCTCTGGAATGATGGGGGATGGAGGCTTTGTTTTTTATTTGTTAATCGTTCTGCCCATTTTATCTTTCATGTGCACTTTGTTGATAACTTTAATGTGGTTAAGAGGTGGCAGCTTTCTTTCAGTGCAAGCATTAGTCTCCAGCAAAGACGAATACATACATTCAAACTGATGCACAACCACATGTGCACATTCAAATCCTGCAGTTACAGTACTTTGCCCAGAAAAGACTTAGATGAGAAATCCCTGTAAAAAGCAGGACTTTATTTCCTGGGCTTTAACCTTAGTGTGCGCTTTAAGGTTTTAAAAGCAAATTTGTGTAAAATACAGGGATGCAACGGTGAGCTCTGTGACTTTATTTCACCGTGTACAGCCTAAATCTAACTCTAAGGGCTCAAGCTGGATTTATAGTTAACACAAGGGGTTAACGGGAGTCCCGCTGCCGATACCTAGGGCGTGGGTTTGGACTTATAGTTCAGCGTCAGATTTCACCCCTCGATAGCACCACAACACTAGACGGATTGATTTATTTTGTGATATGTGCAACACTGGGAAGCTCTGCATTGTTTCATTAATAAATATGAGACTGTGATGGAGACAGGTGATCGCGGTGAGATGAACGTCTGCTTGCTTAGCATTGCTTGATTAGCTACGGCATAAATCCTTAATGCACAACTATAAATGAAGGTTTACAATCACACATTTCCTTCATGTTAAATGTTTCTGGTCAATGACCACACCTAATTCAATATTAAGTTATTTTAATAACTTAAATACTTGATTTTTGTTTGTGGAGCTCTGCCAGAGTGTCAGATTAAGAACACTCTTTGACCTTACGGTATACAGTCATTTCTATAGTGATTATTACTGTAGTACAGTATATCTATTGTCATTAACAGTAATTGTACTTATGCACTGTGAATCTTTTGGAATAAAGAATCCTAACAAATGTCAAGGAAACTATAATGTGTGTGAAATGAAATGTATATAACATGTACAGTACAGATATATTTATAGTCACATCTGCTGGTAGAAGCAGGTGAAGCCTATCAGCTGCCAGAGGAGGACAAAACATGTACAGGCTCATGAAGAGTCGGACTCTCTTTACTACAGCTTTCACTACCATTATTACTCTCTCCGCTCTCCACAAATGGATGGATTCAACAGGTCCGCCTTTTCGGAGGATGTTAAAAGGTATTCTATGAAATGTGAAGACACTGAAGTAGCTGAAGAGAGAAGGGTAAATGACTAAATGACTGGAACGTGTTTAAGATCACAGATCGGTTCACACTAACTGTGAGAAAGGTATTCAGCGGTGGAATTTCCCTTTAACATGTCTGACCTGCACTGAGACGGAAATAGACAGTAAAAGATACAAGGAGAAGAGTGAGAGTGAGGAAGGAAAATAGAGAGGAGAGAGATAGAAGGAAGCAACATCTAAGTAGGATAAGGAACAACATATGGGGGGAAATCCCTCAGGCCATTCTTTCAATTATCTCTCTGTTCCCTTGTGTAGGATCACTCGCCCACCAACGCACCAACCTCCCACACACACACACACACACACACACACACACACACACACACACACACACACACACACACACACACACACACACACACACACACACACACACACACACACACACACACACACACACACACACACACACACACACACACACACACAAACCCCGCCACCTCACACAAAATGAGAATAAGAAATGCTTCGACCAAATCCCCATGTTGATGGTTATAATGACATCATGCATTTAATGCACAGAATGTATGCAAATAACGATCGGGGGTTAGAGATGAATATTTTCAATTATATATATATATTTCGGTCTCTGAACACAAACTATTATCATATTTCTTGTTTACATACAAACAAGAAATAGTCTGGATAAAATCTACAAGTGCTCGACAAGAGTTTTATTTGTTGTAATCATTTGAAACATCAGCTTTATAGATTTTTATTTTTTCTCCAACATATTTTTACAACCCAGAAGAGGATACGATGGGCTAATTAAATGCAAAAATTCATTACAGATGACTAATGAACGTTGTTAAGTCTGAACAAGATGTGTACTATAATATAGCCAGCTTTCATTAAAAAATAGAATCTTAATCATCAAGAAACAAAACAAGCATCCTGATTATACTGGATCAATTTATATGTAATTTGAGGAGGGAGATAATTAAATTCATAATGGCAGTATCTGTGACAGCACGTAGGTGTAGGTGGAACCAATGCAGACAACATCTGCCTGACTCAGGTCCTACACAGAATCTCCTTCTATCTCCAGAAACTAGATCAGCTTTACGGCTAGGCTAACCCTCTGCACTCTACACATTACACACACACACACACACACACACACACACACACACACACACACACACACACACACACACACACTTAAAATAGCTAACAGCTAGAGGTTGTGCTCTTTGTTCCTCCCTTTTCATCCCCAGATAAAGTCTCTGTCAGCCACTTAGCACGCTGTTCTAAAAGCCAGCAGACTGATGGCCAGACTTCTACTGTACATCTCACAGAGTTGCGATATCCATGAAGTCGAGGATGTTTTTAAGCCCTCAGTATTTCAGTTGCTGCTTCCAGTAAATAAATTTAGCTCTAAACATGATTTGCCAAAACATCTGCGTAATAACTGGAATTATGTTTGCTGCCAGACAAAATTAGATCATTGGACATTCTATCAGGAAGTGTTGGGGACTATTGGAGCAGTTTCCATGGTGTAACTGTCTGAGGCACGGGCGCCGTGTGGGGGGGGGGGATTCTCCTGTTACTAACAGGGGCCCTCAAAAAATATTAGAGAATTACGGAATGTTTAGTCAACGGAAAATTATTAACTTATCATCATTAAGAGAATATTTTATTTGCAATTTTCATCCAAGAAAGGTGGTTGTAGTCTGTGAGTGCATGAACCTGTTAGCTCAGTTTGCTCCCCGAACATTAGTTACTCAATATCTTAACAGAAAATTCAGAGTGTTTACATTTTGCTCCTCTTTTAGCTGATATTCAATCAATGCAGGCAAACGTTTGTGAGAATGTGCAGACTGCATGCATGCATGCATGTCTGTGTTATATTTCCACAGCTTGCTGTCAGTAAATATGTAAGGGATAATGTACAGCTAGCGGGTCATTGTAGTGAAAGAATCCCCTTCAGGGCGATGCAGCATCGTCCTGAAGGGGATTCTTTCACTACAATGACCCGCTAGCTGTACATTATCTCTCTTATTACACGGCTACTTACTGAAGAAATCAATATTTTGACGCAAAAACGGTCCGCCAGAGTCCGACATCAGAGCTGCGCCCATAGCAACGGTCTGTTCTACAGAATAACAGACCGCAGAACGCTGTGATTGACCAATCAGAATCGAGTATTCAACACCGCCGTGTAATAAACAGTAAGTATTGGACTACAAGAGAGTTGCAAGCCTGCAAAGGTAGAGTTATTTAAGGCTTTGAACGGGTCGATTGGGTTCTGGAGGTGTGTGGTTACAGTAATGGCCCGTGGTGGTGGGGCCCAATGTGATATCCTTTCATGGGGCCCAATGTGATATCCTTTCATGGGGCCCAATGTGATATCCTTTCATGGGGCCCAATGTGATATCCTTTCATGGGGCCCAATGTGATATCCTTTCATGGGGCCCAATGTGATATCCTTTCATGGGGCCCAGAATCCCTGGCGGCGCCCCTGGTTTGAGGTAGAGAGCTTTTAAGAGGCAGAGAATCCATTAGACAAGGGTCGCTACAAAGTGGCAAACTATTAAAAATGCAGCAGCACCATTATTCCCTGACCCGGCCTACAACTTCTGTCTCCTTCACTGCGTCGCTCTTTATTTCCCTTTGGATCTCTATCTCTTCTTTTCAATTCTTCTTTGCTGCCGCCGTCTGTTCTCTTTCTGATATATCTCACTCCACTCTCCTTCACATCCCTTTCTTTTCTACTCCATCCTCCTTTCTCTCTCCCTCCTCCACATATTTTCTATTACAAAACTGGCAGGGTGAGCCTCTCTCGCCCTCCGTGCATGAGCTGACCCGCTGAAGCTTTTTCACTCCTATTCAACGTAGCGAGGCACTGGTCAGCGTCCGCTACTGTACCGGGACAAGAATAGAACAGCCCACGGAGAATAATAAATGGACATATATGGGTGGTTAGGAGAGTCCCTTTTAAGCAGTAAAAACTACCCAGGCCCGGCATACTGAACAGATGGTAGGAGAGAGAGAGAGAGAGAGAGAGAAAGCCCAGAACACAGTGGGAGAGACGCAGGAAAAGAGAGAGAGAGTCAAAGAAAAAGCAGGGAAAGGAGTTGTTGGGTAGGGCATTAGAAGAAGGCAACATAAGGCTATTCTCCATTCTCTACATTGGCGTATGATGTTGTCAAGAGCAGAGCTGAGATCAGAATAACTGCGTCTTAAACAACAAGCACATGATAATACTGTCGGTTGTAAAACTACAACCGATGCAGGCAGGCAGATGTGTGAGGAGAAACAGGGCATGAGCAGAATGCATGCAATGCTATAAAACCTATAACCTCTGTTTACTTTGCACACCACACACACACTATTCAGTTTCTGTATGAGTGTGTGTGTGTGTGTGTGTGTGTGTGTGTGTGTGTGTGTGTGTGTGTGATGTGTGCTGCATAATTTATGGTCGCTGTTTCTGAAAAGGCGAAGTACTTTATGTTTGACAAGAGGAGGAACAGAAGCTTGGAAGGAAACAAGGAAACAAGGAAGGAAGGAAGAAAGTGATAGTAAAGGGAGAAGAGAAAGAAGAGCTCAGTGTACGAGTTAATCACTTTTTGGTGTCTTTGCAGACACGTATCTCCACGTCGTGTGTGTCCTTCTCTCCCTCCTACCTTTATGATGTTTACTCATCACAGCCAAGCCAAACACTGACCACATGTATCTAGTACATACTGTAATAGAGACTAATTGAATGTGAAAAGCTAATTTTTGAAGGATGGAATATTCTATTTAGACGTCCGGGCGTGTCTGCATGTGCCATTACTTTGATATCAGCTGAATGCTGTTTCTCATTACCCTAATTAAAGCTCCTCGTGTGCCACTGAGCATATTAGCACACTGATCTGCAGCAAACTAATGATCGGCTGGTTGATAATCCGACTTCTTTTCTTTTTTTTTTTCATTCAGCTTCTCTCTCATCTTATTCTTAACGATTATCATCAAAGATTCACATCCTCAGTCGATCATCATCAGAGGCTGAAAATATGAAAAACTTGAATAGTGCTACTACACTCAGAGGCAGAACCATGCATGCATATACCAGCCTGGTATCACCAAATGGAGCATGAATAACAATTTCTTAAGCCTTTGGCATGTTATCACTACTTGTACATGTTCAATCATGCAATTAAATATTTTAATCGATTGACAGCCCTACTTAAAATAGATAAACATGACATGCGAAATGTCCTTAAAAGTAGCGTGCCATTTATGCACCTTCCCATGAGAATATGTTGCATATACAAGGTTCATATTGGCAAATGAAAGACGGAAAATCATGCACAAAGTCAAAGCAAATAATGTTTGAGATAAGAGAAATTAAGGCATGAGCGGAGATGAGATGGACCAGAATATATCAGAGTTTTAGTATATGTTAAACAAATATAATTTCTGATTATCAGAAG